>JASJET010000341.1:1030000-1204950 GCA_034092305.1 Diaprepes abbreviatus | reverse complement strand
GCAGGTCACACCAACTGAGTGGCATTTCCCATTTTTGAGTTATTTTGGATACATTATAACCTAATAATTAAAATTTTAAATATATATATCTACTACTATATATACGATGATGTTGGGATCCAACGAAAACATAATAACTATTCATCGGGTTGGGAAAAATTTGATTTGTACTGGTGATCATCTTGGGCAATCTGGTAGAGGGAAGGTGTGAGATAGATGAGAAAAAATGGGTATAGTTTTGTCATCTATAGTTTCGGCGAATATCTTGTTCAAAGGAAATTGTAGCATCCAACGAGAGTTTAAGGAATTATAAAAATTTCAAAACCAAATTTTAATTTTAACTTGAAAGGAAACTTTTTTTAAAAATATGTTTTTTAAAATTTACAAAAAGGATTTAAAGTAAGAGTAACTATAAAGTTTCCTAATATATATATATATATATATATATATATATATATATATATATATATATATATATATATATATTCACACTGTGATGTGCTTTGCATAGAGACACAGAGTTTTCCGTAAGTTATAATAAACAGAGAAACTGCAGATTCCTTCAGGAAGAAGTTAAAAATTCACTGTCGATTTTTTAAAATAAGTTTTGAAAAAATTCAAATATTTGAACAAAACGTAGTCTTTTGAGTTGATGAATTCAAGTTTATTTATAATTTTGATTTTAGTTCTAGAGAGCGCCACTGACGATACCGTGCGTGTATTGAAAACATCATAGTTTTTAATTCCAATAACAACACAGGTCGATAAAGTTTTCAACCAAATATCGAATTAGATTTTTCGAAGGCTTTTGACGTGCTATATCTAAATCTGGAACCCGAATGCTTCAGTACGTCTGGTTTGAGAGATAATTTAATTTAAAAGTGCAAAAAACGGTGTTTTAGGCTATATTTGAGGTTACTTTTTAACGCTAGATGGCGTTTCTTAACAAAACACAATATAACATCTTATAGTACTATTCTTCCCTTTCACAATAATTTTTCAATGGCCCCGATATCTCATTTTGTTACTGAGATATCAACTGAGCCTCGGTTTGTGAGAAAACTCGATTCGTTCGCTTGTTTGTTGCATTGGATACGTGGCTCTCGCTGCGTCCGGGTTATGTACGTTTAGGAGCTTTGGTTTTTGAACAAATTGGTTTATTTAGCTTTTCAGCTGAATGTTATCAATTTTTATGTAATAACGAAAACACTAAATTTGATGTTTCCAATAATAGATATCGCAACGAGAAAAAATATATCGAGGAAATTGAAAAACGATTTTTAACGGGAAGAGCAGACTTTTAAGATTGTTATATTGAGTTTTGTAAAGGAAGTTAAATTTTCTGAAAAACCTGACCCGCTGAAGCAATGCGGGTGAAGGATTAGGATTTTTGGATTTAGCGCGTCAAAACACTTAGGAAAAGTATAGTCTAATTTCTGGTTTAGAAAGTTGGAATAATTTTGCAACCCTGTGTAATTTATATTAAAGCGAATACAAAATTTATTTTGGTTTACTTTATTAATTTATTAAATTACAACACTGGCAAAAAGTTATGAAAAATAATGACTTTTAAATTATAATTTAAAAGGATGTGTGGATGGATTTGTCGTGCCATTGCAGTTTCTTTTGAATTTATGGAAATTGGTTATTGAAATTTTCAAATCTAGGAATAAAAATTTTATGGAGAAATGTTGATTAGCAGCCATTGGGTCGGCTCTGTCAAAGGTTTCATCAATATTAGATAGATTTTGAGAATATGGTGTCAGATAAATAACATGCTTTCTTTCCAAAATGCGGCAGATTGCATTTTTACTGATTTGGAAAAGGCCTTTGACACGGTTTGCTGCGGAGAGGTTGTAGAGTCTTTAATGAATGCTTATGTGGATAACTATACTCTTAAGTTAGTTAAAGTTAAAGTTTTAAAGCAAAGGAATTTGTATCAATTTATGGAGTTCCCGAGGGATCCATTTTAGGATCTATATTCTTTTTGAAAACAATAAATAAAATATGCGGATATTTGATTTGGCGCATCATGGCTTTTATATGCAAATGATTTTAACTTATTTTATCTGTTAAAAACATTAAAGACCATCATAATTTCAGAAAGTCTATCGGCTAACTTAGTTTCTATATATTTTTTTGAAATTTCGGGCCTTAATTTTTAATATAATTTTTCGTAAGACAGCAAAATTTTAGATATCTTGATCATTGAACATGGGCTATGTGGGAACAATTATAGGTAGTACTAACATAATCATACAAAGCTGAAAAACTTCTCTATATATTTTTCTAAAAAACGAATATATTATGTATAACATTATAAGGTATGACATATTACAAGATGGCAATGCCCAACCATGGTGTTAATTCCTTGATTCAATGTAAACTTCGTTATCTAATAATGTCTATCTAATAGCGGTTGTCGCATGGAAAAGTGACAACGCTATAATACGCGTGAATGGGGGGCACATTATCAGTTGAAGTTTAAGTAAAGACGATCATTATTAATGTGTTTAATGCGATTTTATACATTATAAATAGTGAAGCTATATTGCGGTATTATCACATATGCAATTCAATCAAGATAAATACTAAACAAAGATACGATATACAGTATTGATGAAGACAACAAAGATAAAATACACTTAGCAAGTGACTTATTATCTATCGAGCCCATGTGTATAAGCGGTACTGCTGAATCATCGCTTTGTGAGAGCATATAGTCAGTGTCAAAAGTTGAGAAGAGAAGTAGGAGGCATTCCATATGAAAAGACATTGAATCGCGCTTGATACTTTTGGCTTCAATGAACTAACTGAAATGTACGCAAATGTCCAGTAATGTCGTTTACTTGTAAGAAAAAATGTTGGATTTTTCATATTCAAAATACAATTCTAACTTTGATTACCATCAACTTTTGGGTTAAGTAGTTTAATTTTTTTTTTCGGCGGTTGCGCTGTATATCATTATTTCTGGGACACCCTGCATATTCTTATTTATTACGCAAATATACAATGTGGTTTGTCATTGGTTCTGAGGTTTTTCAAATTAGAAATGTCTTAAACCAATCTTTTTAATAAAATTCACAATAAAATGTCCCTTTGTGGTAATATGCTAAAAAACAATACAATACTAGTTAACAAATCCATTTTGATGTTGTATGTTGTATATTGAAAATAGAGAGTATTATTACCAAATATTCAGAATGTTATTGCGGAAAAAGGTGTAGGTGAGATGATTAAGTTTTTTTATCATTGGAAGCTAGCGCTGATTTATATTACGAGAAATATGGCTGTAAGGCTGTACGTGAGAAACGCATATTGCTTGTAAAATTGAATTTTCTATGGAAAACGCCTATTCTTTTTTTTTTTTTAATAGGAAGGATGCTACTAAGAGTACAAAAAATACCCCATTTTACTGTGATTATGTGCACCAAGAACCAACCGGTAAACCTAAAGATTGAATTGTTGGGTTTAGTACATTTAATCGCTTGGAATTTTTCTGTTGAAAGGAACATTCAACGAAAGAATTTTTACTCTCGAGATATTTTAATGTAAAAAATATAACTTCCAGACTGTCGCAATAAATTCTAAGCCAAATTCGGCAAGCTGTGTTGTTTTTGACTTTATTTTTAATAGCGGGTTGCTTTTTATTAAAAAAAATGTGCATTTCATTAATTTTTCTAGCTTTGTAAGCTTTCTCTGAATTCGAAATATATGCACTTATATCTACTATAACCCTCCATTTTTCTTGCACTTTAATGAAAAACATTTAGTATCCTCTATCACTTCCATACATTTGAAAAAAATAAAGGATGTTTTTAGCAAATAACAAATTCAAATTTGCAATAATATGTTTTGAAAGTCAATAGTCAAAATTCTCTTTTGTTTAAACATGTTTAAAATTACCGTTTCCTTTATATAGAGAAAAACAAGAATAATACATCCGAAACTATAGAATACACAAACATAAAACTTATTATATTGCACGTATTTTAACACATATCCAAAACAATCACCTACCTTGTAAATATTTCCACTCTCCATCAAAGTTCAAGATGGTATCATCCACAAAATCCTCATTTTTCCCAGCCAAATTTCCGAACTATACCACTGTATGTTAATCATTAATTAATTATTATTAGTAGGAACCAAGTTTTGCCAGATAAGGGATATTAGTCGTTTTAGAAACATGCGAGATACTTAAAAAAGCACAACGTTTCTCCCTCTAGCGTGATATCTTCAGTTAGATATAAATATACATATACATTTGAGGATTTCGTCATGAAAATCTGTAAGTTCCATAAAGAAAACTTCGTTTTCGCGTAAATATCTTGTAAAAAGTAAAAAGCAAATATTTCTATAAAATATTTCTTTAAAATTTTATCGATTAATTTGTTTTAAAGCAGATATGTTTTTTGGTTTTCCAGAAAAGCCTCGTTCAAGGTTTAACTCGTTCTGCATTTGTACCAAAAAAACATTTATTTGTTAAACCACCTTGTTGTTTCCATGGAAACCCACAAATTTTCATCACAAAATACACAGAATAAATACAAGAAGTGTTTAACTTTTTATAAGTAATCAAAAATTATCAATCAAGTAATAATAAAAAGACTTTTGCAAATATTTATTATTTAATAAGTAAAAATGGGCGTGGTCGCTTATATGCGAGTCGTTTTTGAGGAACAGGATCGGACCACGCCCAATAGGAACTTGCTTTACTGACGCCACAAAATGGCGCATGCAGTTTGTAATATACTGGGAATCTAAACCAAAAAATAGATATTTTTGGTAAAGCTTTACCATAAACATTAAACCTTAACCGTTTGTAAGATTTTTGACTTGTTGGCAGTAAAACATCTTTGGCGTCCGAACCTAAAAAGTAAGGAACCAGTTTTTTATGATCTAAAAATCGGAGTTCTATTTTTTGGTTTACCCGGTATATATTCGCGAGATAAAGTTACATTTAGGAACATTATATGTCGCAGTTTTCATTTTTTTTTCTATATACACACACACAAATGTCAGGAACTGGCATAATACAGGCGTTCGGCACCGATCGGCTAAATTCGGAAGCTTTAAAATTAATATTCGAGTCCGCGCGTGACCAATCGGTAGCTTTCGGCCTGCGTCGACTTAATAGTAACTATCAGTTGCATTTATAGGAAACATAACCCTACTTTTCTATGGTACATACAACAATAACTAATATTTTACACAGCTAGTTATTTTATGGTACTACTATAGTACTTATTTTTAATATCATTAAATGTATGTCAGGGCGTGAGAGACAGAAATACCTTGTCTCCCTCGTTTTCACTGTCACTATCGGTATTTTATGGTATTTTTATACCATATTGTAAGTCAAATTTGGAATATTAATTTAAGAAAATTTAGAAAAATATTTATGTGATAAATTATTAGTCAACAAATGGAAACAAAAAAAGTAACTCTTCTTTTGATAATTGGCAAAATTTTGCAAAAAAAATCAATTCATCTATATTTAAAAAAAACTATTTTAGGAAAAAATATTACTGATATGAACAAAAATTCATACTTTTTTTTTATCAAAACCAAACGAAAATATAAAAACAATTTCCTGGGATAGTCCAAAATCGTTACCAGTCACGAATTAATCACAAGCCTTCACTTTCCAAAATCTCTGGCTCAATGCCCAGCACTGGCCAACGCCTGACTCACCTCCGCAGAACTCATAAACCTCCTTTTTGGCTCAGAGGGCTGGCAAAAAGTATTGGAGTTTGAGTCCACCATTTGCTGAGTAGACGCTGGACTTCCTTGCGTAGCCCTAGCAGCCAAGAGTGTTATTTGGTTGACCACGTCCTCCATTTCGTGACTTAGAGGACTTTCACTTGGAGGCGGGCCTCCGATTCGCTGTTGGTGAGCCTCAGACTCAAAATGAGTCTTTAGATCCATAAGGTTCTTAATTTTTTCCCCGTTGTTACACTGACGACATTCGAAACCGCTTTGGACGATTCTAAAGGCGCCCCTGGACTCTTGGTTAGCGCCGTAGCATTGCCGTTGATGGGCCAGCAATGGGGAGTCGCTGGGATAGGCCATGCGGCATTTTTTGCACACGAAACATAGTTCAATGTCTATATCTCGAATAGGAAGGTCTGGTGGTCGATGAAATGAGGGATCGGGGAGTTTTAGAGTGGTCACTCCGGGTTCCGTGTTATTTTGAGCTACTTGTTCGAGGACTTGAGGTGGGAGGGGTAGGAATGAGGGACCGCTGCCTGTATCTAGAAGCAATCCTCCGGCTCCCCCTGTAACAAAGTAAAAAATTATTAATTTCAAAGAAAATAAACTACAAATAATATTGCTTTCAAATTCATGCTGCTCAAAAAAAAATAACATTTAAAACGAATATTTGACTGAGCAAAGAAGAATTTATTTCACTCACGGCCCTAAAAAGCTCGTAAAATTAAAACCAATAAACCGTGGTCAAACTAATCATTCCAACACCTAAGGTACCTCCGGTACCACTCGTGGTACCACAGGCCATTAAAACGGCGATTTATTTTTATCTGCGTGTAAGGTGGCGTTCAGACGTGTTGGAGAGCTAATTACTAAGATAATTTATGCAGGAAAATCGTTTGTTTGCAATGCGTTGATCTGGTACCATAAAACTTAGCTGTGTTCTCGAATGCCGTAGATTTATTTATTTCGTTTAAAATATTTTTAAACATAAAAATAGAGATAAAAATTGTTGAAAATTTATATATATATATATATATATATATATATATATATATATATATATATATATATATATATATATATATATATATATATATATATATATATTTATATATAATTTAATTTCATTCTTCTTCAGTTGGATTCTACTAAATTTGTTATAAAAAGTGGTTTTTAACTGATTTTCACAAAAGCATCAATTTAACACGGGGGAAATAAAGGGTCTCTCAAAAGTGTGAAAATGGTTTGATTACTCGTCGGAGAAACGTTATTAAAAAATGCTTAAACAAAAATATCAGGGTTCAAAATATTGAGGTTACCTTGATACAAATGTAAAATTTGATCTTGATACAAAGGTAAAATTTAGGGGTCATTATAAAGTCAACTTGAAAATCGTAAATTGGAACATCGCTGAAATTTTGCATATGGGCTAAAAATTGCCCTTAGAAAAACCTTTTCTAATAATTTTTTCGATATTTTGAGACATAACCCCACTTTTGAATTTTGAAATTAAAATTTGAGAGATAATACTAATCACGTTTTGATTAATTTTCATCTCGATCGAAGCAGAAATTGGTGCCAAAGCCAAATTTCGAATAAAGCTATTAATAAAAAAGATCCCATATGATGCGGACTTTCCTGGATATATATATATATATATATATATATATATATATATATATATATATATATATATATATATATATATATATATATATATATATATATATATATATATGGGCTTTAGTTTATATCGGAAACCCACGCATACTGACCGATATCTCAATGCAGCGTCACATCATCATCCCTCTCAAAAGCAGGCAATAATCAACACATTAGTATCAAGATCTCTCCGTCTAACAGAACTTGACCCAAAACAAGACGAAATAAGACACATTTCAATAGCTCTAGAACGGAATGGTTTCTCACAATCAGATATAAAGAAAGCCATAAAAAGACAAGAGAAGACTACAACAAAGACCAAAGACCAAGATCAAACAAGGAACAAAGCCATAATACCATACATAAAAGGAATAACAGACAGAATCGGAAGAATCTTAAGAAAACACAACATACAGCCCATATTTAAACCACAAAAAACAATAGCCAACATCCTGGGAAATCCCAAAGACAAGACCAACCTTGAAAATCATGGCGTTTACAGCATTCCATGTGCAGATTGCCATCAAACTTATATAGGACAAACAAACAGGCGCATATCAGCAAGAATCCAAGAACATAAAAATAGCCTCAAAAACAAGCAGACAACCTCAGCCCTATTTCAACATCACCAAACAACCGGACATAACATCGACTTCGAAAAAACAAAAGAAATAGCACCAGTACAGAACTACAAGGTACGCGTCATAAGAGAGGCCCTAGCAATCGAAAAAGCGGGACAGCTAAATAAACGAGACGATGCTATAAATGTTCCAACTACATGGAAAACATTAATAAAGAATCAAGAAAGAAAACAACAAAAATCAACTAGTACACGAGAGACCAGCATACAAGAAAAAAATATATCACACTAGGTAGAGGGGAGGAGCCTGCGAAGCCGCTCATCCAATCAGGAAGCGAGCCAGGTAAACAAAACTCGAAATTCATCAGAGGCCATCATCAGTTCTCAGCGAGTAACGCGACGAACCGCACTTGAAAATGCCAAATGAGATTTTGGCGAAACGTCGTGAAAACGATTCTTTGAACGAACGGATTGAAACCACTACAATATATATATATATATATATATATATATATATATATATATATATATATATATATAAATATTTTTAAGAAGGGATGTATAGGTCTATTAAAAATACGTTTTGACATTATTTTGAAACATTCACGGTGGCTCAAAAGAAATTTCACTCCAAAGTTGTCAAAATTTGAATGGAATGTCCTATATATTATGGCCTATTTTGATAGCGCGGGCGAAATAAGAGTAAGTTACTGTTATGCAACTTTTGAGTTTTTCGCATAAAAACCGTCATATCTCGGAAACCGCCAGTTTTATCGAAATAAATTAAGAGTACCTTTTTTAAACAGAAATGATCAGAATATTTAAAAAATCGGTTTTAAGCTCTATAAAATGACACCTGTCAAAAATTACGCTCAAAGAGCGTGATTGCAAGTCAATTCCTGATTTCTCTGATGATCTAAAACATCTATTGTAATGTGGTTTAATGAGACTTTATCGCTTCTATAAAATATTGAAATTTCATTAAATTATACAGGTCAGTTCAAAACTTAGAGCCGATAAGGTAAATTGCTTGCCACCCCTATCGCTCTGTCTCTGTTAAGGGGAACTTTAGGATTTTTTTTCCATGACAAAGTAGGGTTATTTTGACCTTCCCTGTATGCTCCCGAAAAATTAGGAGGTGCTTAACGGATACCCTGTATTGTTTTGTATTGTTGCAAATAATATTTTTGACCAAATTATTGAGCAGCTGACTGCAAGACCTTGAATTGGATCGTTGATGGGACTTTATAGAACATAGTGTATTATCAGAAATACGTCCATTTAAAAATTTCGGTAAATTTTAAGTATAAATATTAGAGTACCTAAAAGCGTCGACCTTCATGAGACCAAGACAAGCCAAGATTTTAGAAATCTTGTCTTGTGACTTTTTTATTTTTTCTGGTTTCAATTTGGTCTAGTCCTGATCAAATTGATGCTCCTAGTTTCGTTTCGAAAAGTCTTGGTCTTGATTCGCAAGGTATGCTTATATAATTTTTTTAAAAATCTGGTATAACGTAAGATTTATCAAAAAAAAGTTTTTCCGTAATAAGACAATCAGTATGTTTATATCGACAGTTCCGAGCGCGCTTGAAATCAAGCGCCTTCTACAAGCGGCTTAGAAATAACGAATTAAACGGGTGAGATTATACTGGAAGCCGGCTTGGATTTGTTAAGTCATGCCTGAAACGATTTAGGATTGACTTGACCCAAGCGCGCTTCGAGTGCGAAATAAACAACTCAAGCGCGCTTGAAATCAGCTGTTGACTTCTGAACGATTACGTCATGCGTCAAATGAGCGGTAGTATATTATTTCGAATTATTTTTAATGTTTACGAATACCTAAGTTAAAGGCTAAATGCAGAATAAAACATTGTCAACAGTTGGTTTTTAAAAAAGAAAAATATCAAAACAAGGCGTTATTTTGAGGTTAGGTACAGACAAGACATCAACTTTTTGCGAAAATGGCTTGAAACCAAGGTCAAGTCATGTTTAAGTTTGTGAAATAAACGCCTAGATTTCAAGTAAGATAGGAGGCGGCTTCGGTTTGAAGCTGGCTCGAAAAATGTCGATTTAAACGAAGTCAATAATAATAAAAGTATACTATTTAGTAGTATATAATAATTATTATTCTCAAACTGAAAAGTTATGATATTATTTCTTCTTCTTATAAATAGTATTTTGAAGTGAAAAAATCTTGTACCAAACTGACAGACAGACAAGAAGGCGAGTTAATAAAAACGTGTGAATTTTGGTTCGATCAAATGAATGTATATTAAATTATGATGTATTTTTTTGGTTTTTATAATGTGTTATATATATTTAAGTCAGAAGAATTTTTTTCTTTACACCATTTAGACCAGATGTAAATATAATGCAGATATGCCTAAGCCAAAAAAAAATTATTTTTTATTTCTTTGAATACTTCAAAAAATTTGATTTTATATTTTACATCTTATATAAAAGCAATTTGAATATTTATATATATATATATATATATATATATATATATATATATATATATATATATATATATATATATACCGGGTGTCAACGAATCTATTAGACAAGTCATAATTTCTAGAATATTATGTGTATCAAAATGATAATTGGTACAGGTAAATGTTATGTGAAGAGGACAGTTTTCGCATATTTTCCACTTTCCGGTCACTTCCGGTTTCACCGGAAATGGCCCCGGTTTTGAATTCTTAAATAGAACACCCTGTATATTTTAACATCTTTGAATTTCTAAGACAATTCTAGATCAGAATGTGACATTTTAAAAACTTTTTACGTCTACTTTATTTTTTTAGAGCCACTTTTAAAATTGCATCTAGGTGGCCATGATCGGACGCAAACTAATCTAACGGCCTTAGGTGATGTCAAAAAAATACAATCGCAAAGTTTTAGTCACTAGTATGAAAGACAGGAATTGGATTAAAAATTTAACAAAATTAACAAAAAACTAACAAAATAAACTAATAACTTAGACGACGCACTTAAAATATTTGAAAGTACAGTAGCTGAATTTGTTAAAAAGTTTAGTGTAGTAAATGTTCAAAGTGCATTCCTTCTTTTTCACGACACATTTCAGCTCGTTCAATTGTTTCTCTCAACACGTTTAGTAGCATTTGGGGCGTTATACTTGTAAATGCCCGTAAAATTATTTCTTTTAATATTTCAACAGTAGCTGGGGCTGCTCCATAGTAAACCCTTTCTTTAACATATCCCCAGACAAAGAAATCGAGCACAGTAAGATCCGGTGAGCGGGCTGGCCACCGTACCGGACCATTGGTTGCAATAATTCGATTATTAAAATGCTCTATTAAATAATTAAGAACTTCTCTAGTATTGTGAGTCAGTGCTCCATCTTGTTGAAAGTAAATTCGCCGTAAAACTGCTAAAGGTATATCATTGAGATGATTTTCGATTTCATTTTGAAGAAAACCTAAGTATCTAACCCCTGTTAACTGACCTTGAAACAATATTGGCCCAATTATTCTGTTTCCAATGATACCAGCCCAGACATTGACGCCAAATCTTTCTTGAAAATTACCCTCTCTCATTTCATGTTGATTTTGTTGGGCCCAGTACCGAGTATTTTACTTATTGAACATACCACTATTTGTAAATCGAGATTCGTCGGAAAATAGAATAAAATCGATAAAATTTGGGTTAACTCTATGATTTTAAAGCAGCCAGTCACAAAACACTACCCGTCTATCGCCATCCTCAGTATACAAATGTTGATGTAACTGATATTTAAATGCTCGATATCCATGCTTTTTCAGTATTTTTCTTGCTGATTCATAACTTATCTGCAGTTCTTGACTAATTTTTCTTAACGAAACTGTTTTATCAACCTCAACCATAGCAAGTACGTTAATCTCAGTCTCTTCATTTATGATAAACCTCTGTTCCGCCTCTTGATTTCCTATTTGCCTAAAACGAGTCTCGACATACGGAAAATACTGATGGGCTGGATGTTGCCGATTCGGATATCTATAAGCATACAACTCGGCAGCATTCCTTGAATTTCTATGACACTCTCCAAATATTAATAACATATCCACTTTTTCACTTTGAGTATACATTATTTTAACGAAAATTTGAACTAAACTTAACGAAAATTAAGAAACTTTTACGTCTGTTCTTAGAGCGTATGTCACGGTCATTATCTACTTAAGTGAGTGCTTTGTTTTCCAAAGAAGACTTGATAAAAACAGTTGCAAATTATTATGCATCATGGCTGTCCATGGCGCACTTGTCATAAGTAAATAAATTATCCAGTATTTTGCTTAATAATATTTAATTTCTGTTCTTATGTCTAATCCAATCGCAAATAAATTAGTACCGTTAGATTCGTCAAAGAATGCTTTTTTCGAAAAGTAGTTGTCAAAAAAGGGGTCGCCATTTGAAAATTAAGAGTTAGAAATGAAAACGTAATTTTGTCAACTTGTCTTATTCCTGTCTTTCATACTGGTAACTAAAACTTTGCGATTGTATTTTTTTGACATCACCTAAGGCCCTTAGATTAGTTTGCGTCCGATCATGGCCACCTAGATGCAATTTTAAAAATGGCTCTAAAAAAATGAAGTAGACGTAAAAAGTTTTTAAAATGTCACATTCTGATCTAGAATTATCTCAGAAATCCAAAAATGTTCAAATATACAGGGTGTTCCATTTAAAAATTCAAAACCGGGGCCATTTTCGGTGAAACCAGAAGTGGCCGGAAAGTGGAAAATATGCGAAAACTCTCCCCTTCACATACCATTTACCTGTACCAATTCTCATTTTGATACATTTAATACTCTAGAAATTATGACTTGTCTAATAGTTTCGTTGACACCCGGTATATATATATATATATATATATATATATATATATATATATAGAGAGAGAGAGAGAGAGAGAGAGAGTACTATCTTTTATGTCGGTATGTAAACATTGAATAACTTTGACATTTACCAACCGATTGATTTGGTTATACGTGTTTTTGACACGTTAATTCAGTACAATTTTAATCATGAGTTGCTTTACACTGAAACAACGCGCCGAAATAGTGACAATGTACATTGAAAATAGTCGTTCAGTTGTGTTAACTCAACGTGCATAACGTCGAAAATATCGTGGCCAACAGGTACCATCTAACAACACTATCCGTCGTTTGGTTTCGAATTTTGTTGAGTACGGGACATTGAGAGATCGTCAACATACCGTTCATCAACGACCAAGACGTCCCTATGAACTGGTTGAGCGGTCAGAGAGAGTGTTGCCCAGAACCCAAAAGTGTCGTATCGTCACCGCGATCAGCATTTTGGCGTCAGTGGAATCACTTTGCGGCGCATTTTGAAGGATGATTTGCATTTGTTTCCGTATAAAATGCAGATAACACAAAGAATATTGCCGATAGACTATCCACGTCGCTTGAAATACGGCCAAACAGTCGCTCGAATGGGCGACACTGAACCTGATTTTTGGAAGCAAATTTTGATGACCGACGAGGCTCATTTCATACTTTCTGGCGGTTTTAATAAGCAAAATTGCCGCATTTGGGGGACGGCGAATTCACACGAGATCCAAGAAACGCCATTGCATGACCGAAAAGTGACGGTTTGGGCCGCGCATTTGCGCGAAAACCATCATTGGGTCATTTTTTTCAAAGAAAACGAAACAGTCGATGGAAATCGATATCGGTGGATCTTGAGTCATTATGTCTGCCCACAAATACGTGAAAAAGGTCTTGATGGTTACTGGTTTCAACAAGACAGTGCGCTATGCCAAACTGCAAATCAAACAATCCAGTTTCTGCAACGGAAATTCCCTGGACGTCTGATGTCAAAAAGAGGCGATATTGACTGGCCACCCAGATCTCCAGATTTGACCGCTCCGGACTTCTTTTTGTGGGGTTATTTAAAAAGCAAATTGTATGCAAGCAAGCCTTAGACCATTGAAGAGCTCAAGGCAAACATTCGTGCCGAAATCACCGCTATACCACCCGAGATGCTCGAAAAGGTAATGAAAAACGCAGCAAAAAGGGGATCGATGTAGTATTCAAAAACTAGTCCCAATAAATTGTAAAGGACCAAATTTAATAAAAATACCTCATATATAGAAATCAATTTTTTTTTTCAAAGTTATATATATATATATATATATATATATATATACATATCTATATATATATATATATATATATATATATATATATATATATATATATATATATATATGTAAGATAATGTGAATATGTAATATTGAATAATAATTCTTCTATTATTTATGATCTGTCTATTGCATTTTTCAGAGTTATTCCATATTTCACACTGATGACATACCATGGTGCTCACGAAGACAATGACGCTGAAATATGGGGCGAAAAAAATACATTTATAAAACCACGTAGATGCGGTAAAACCTAGAATGCCAAACGGCATAACGGCGAGAAAAATCTTTTATAAATGTAGCGCAAAAAATTATATCATTAATAAATACGGCGTAAATCTTTAAAATGTGTGACGAAGAAAATGACATCTTTAAAATGTGCTGCGAATTATCTTCATGGTATTTTACAAATTATAGTAGTTTTCATTGTATTTTTGGATGCGTAATTCTTTTCGCCCCATTTTTGGAATCGTAATAATTGTCAACGCACTTTTGGAAGCGTAATTACTTTCTTCGAAACTATAAAAATGTAATTTATTACACAGAAAATTTTATAAAATCATAGTTTATGCTGCAGATTTTGAGATGTAATTTTTTGCTGATAAGGACCAAAATTTTTATGAGCCCGGAGTTATGAAGCTGCAAGAAAGATGGCAAAAGGATATTCAACAAAGTGGAAGTATATAATCGATTAAAGTATTTTTTTGTATAATAATAGTTTTATTTAACACTACAAAACCGAAATTACTTTGTTGCCGACCTGATAAATATCAAAACAAGACCCTATTATAAGCCTTGATAACAAAGTAATTAAATTCAGGAACGTGGTACACAGAAAGTACTTACACCTCAATAACACCAAACTTAAGAGTGGGCCGCTTCGAAATCACAATTTAATCTCGGCCCAATCTTAACACAAATGTTGATACAAATTTATACAAGTCCATGAAGTACTGGAACAGCCCAACCTACAACCAATCAACCATTTCTTCGAGACAAATTGCCGCGGCTTCAATGTCAAAACTTGTTTGGTCCGCCCGATAAAATGTTGATGTTAATGTATCGACAAGTATGTAATCTTTTAATGATTGTCTTTTATTTATTTTATTTGTTTTCCTTCGCTCCGGGCAGGTTTTAGTACTTTTAATGTGGGTTGCCGACGATCTTTATGGCTGCTTAAAACTGTCGAGATAAAGTGTTTTTATTTAATTTTTTATTAATATTAAAGTTTAGTTTTCTGGAGTGTTTGGATGTGCATGCATACTCCCAGTCAAATCAGTGAATTTTTATTTCTTGTTTCATTTAAACTGTTATTGCATTTACGAGGATCGGAAGTAAAGTTTCCGCTTCCACCTAGAGATGGCGCTCGTAGAACCGTTTTGATTATACCACTCTCCAAAAAAATACATTAGGTATGCTTGATGATACCGTCCTAATAGCAAACAATGTACAAGAGCTACAGAATATAATAAATTTCGTGGCTCGTCATAGCGAAATATTCGGTTTACATCTAAATGTCTACAATACCAAAACACTAGTCTTCTCAAAGACGCCAATAAAGGTACATCTAGATGTCAAAGGGCAAACAATAGAACAAGTAACATCAATAAAATACCTGGGGCCAATATCAATAGCCAGTGCTGCGAGTTTCATGGGTGCAAAGGATCACTAACGACGAAGTTCTCCAGCGCATGGATAAACAAAAACAACTGCTGAACACCATCCAAGAGAGAAAGATACAATATTTGGGTCATGTGCTGAGAGGTGAGAGATACGAGTTACTCTGACTCATAATAGAGTGTAAAGTGCAGGGTAAAAGATCAGTAAGAAGATGCCAAAAATCATGGCTAAAGGATCTGAGGGGATGGTTCGATCGCTCATCTACAGAAATATTTTGTTCTGCAGTTTCCAAAACTAAAGGGTGTTTTTTATAGAGGTATAGAACTTTTAAATGGAATAAAACAAAGATGAATTTTTTAAATTGACATGAAATTTACCTTCTGGCATTATAATTTAAATATGACTTCTGGCATATGACCGCCACGGCTGGCTCGGACGTAGTCTAATCTGGAGGTCAAATTTTCGATGACTTTTTCCAACATTTGTGGCCGTATATCGGCAATAACGCGGCGAATGTTGTCCTCCAAGTGATCAATCGTTTCAGGCTTATCGGCGTAGACTAGCGATTTCACATATCCCCACAGAAAATAGTCTAGCGGCGTTAAGTCGCACGATCTTGGAGGCCAATTCACGGGTCCGAAACGTGAAACTATGTGGTTACCAAACGTTTCCTTCAATAAATCAGTTGTGGCACGAGCTGTGTGACATGTTGCGCCGTCTTGTTGAAACCACAGCTCCTGCACATCATGGTTGTTCAATTGATGAACGAAAAAGTCAGTAATCATGGCTCTATAGCGGTCACCATTGACTGTAACGTTCTGACCAGCATCGTTTTTAAAGAAGTACGGACCAATAATTCCACCAGCCCATAAAACACACCAAACAATCAGTTTTTCTGGATGGAATGGTGTCTCAACATACACTTGAGGATTATCATCACTCCAAATACGGCAGTTTTGTTTATTGACGTATCCATTCAGCTTCATCGCTAAACAAAATTCGCTTATGAAAATTGGGATCAACGGCAATCTTGTTTTGGGCCCATTCACCGAATCAAGTCTTGCTAGGTGATCGTGTGGCTTCAATTCTTGCACGAGTTGGATTTTGTAAGCACGCAAACCAAGAGCTTTCCGCAAAATCTTCCATAAAGTGAATGGACACATATCCAATTCCTATGCACGATGGCGGATAGACTGATTCGGATCTTCCTCTGCGCTACGCTCTACAGCAGCAATGACTTCTTCTGTACGCACTGTACGACGTCTCTGGGGATGCGTATTATCATTTAGAGTAAACGTGGTGCGAAAACGTTCCATAGTTAATCGAATAAATTGCTCTGATGGACGATTATGTTGACCGTAAAATGGACGTAGTGCGCGATACGTATTTCGAACAGAACCATGATTTTCAAAATAAATTTGCACAATTTGGAAGCGTTGTTCAGGCGTCAGTCTATTCATGTTGAAATGCCAAACCAAACTAAACATAAATCACTTGACAGCTGACAAAATGGCCGCCAGTTAAAAAAGTGTTGCCAAATTAAAGTTCTATACCTCTATAAAAAAAACACCCTTTACAAGTGTCATTTGGACCGCCAACCTTCGGAAAAGGGAGAGGGTGCAATAAAAAGAAGAATACTCTATAAAACGGTGATTTCCAAGTGGTGGATAGAGACCACAAGGGTATTGCCGGATATCACTTTTAAAAACAAAAAATTAAATTTAAAATTTATTATTATTATTATGTTGTAGTACTTGAAAATATAATAGATACGTTTTTTTTATCGGCTGACATCGACTTTTAAGAGGTGAAATTTACCACCAAAGTCAACCCTTAAAATTCATTTTTTCAATATATCTGAGCATCTAATGATTATTTTTGAATAAAATCAAGTGCAAAATATTCGTCATAAAAAGTTACTGAAGTGTGTTTATTACTCTAGGGGTTGCAACCCCAATTTTATATTTAAAAAAAAACTACATTTTTTATGAATATTTTTGTTATAAATATCGGGAATGAATTCAAAAGAATTATAAAACGCATTTTTGTTAACAATATCGATTATTAGTGATAAACGTGTTTCGAGGTTTTTCAAATAAGCACCCCTATATATCGTTAACAACCACTTACAGTAATGGACCACATATAAGTGGTATTTTTTTTTACTTAAAAGTCATCCAAAGTGTAAAGCTAATATAATTTATAAAAAAATGTAAATATCTTAATTTTTATTTTCAATATTAGTGTCAAAAGGGTGAAAAGGTCACCCCCAAAAGTAAATACCTAATGTAACATAAGGTCTAATCAAAATTCTTTAATAAAACAAACTTTAAAATAAGTCCTATATGATTTAATACGGAGAAAATTTTTTTAACATACTAATATTCACTTGTAAGGGGTGAAAACCACCCCTCAAGTTGAAATTTACAATTTACTTTTTCATATGCATCGGCATTTAATGGGGATTTTTTTTAATTAAAATTAAGTTGAAAAATATATTTTTTTAAAGAATCCTGGCATTTTAAAGCGTTTTATGACCGAAGGGATTGTAACCTTTATTTTATATTGTAAACGCCAACATTGATAATCGATATTGTTGACGAATAATTTTTATAAGTTCATTTCTTGATTTTTATAAAAAAAATATTCATAAAAAATGTTGTTTTCTTAAATATAAAATAAGGGTTGCAACCCTTTCTGGCATAAATACGTTTTATATTTCAAGATTTTTACGAAAAATATTTTTCAATTTAATTTTTTTAAAAAATTCCCATTTAATGCTGATGCATATGAAAAAGTAAATTGTAAAGTTCAACTTTAGGGGTGGTTTTCACCCCTTACAACTGAATATTAATATGCTAAAAAAAAGTTTTCTTCTTATTAAATCATACAGGATTTATTTAATATTTTGTTTTATCAAAGAATTTTAATCTGACCTTATGTTACATTAGGTATTTACTTTTGTGGGTGACTTTTTTCACCATTTTGGTACTATTATTGAAAAAAAATTAATAAATTTGCATTTTTAATAAATTACATTCATTTTGCATTCGGGATAACTTTTAAGAAAAAAAATTTACCACCTATATGTGGTCCATTACTGTAAGAGGTTGTTAACGATATTTAGGGGTGCTTATTTGGAAAATCCCGAAACACGTCAACACTAATAATCAAAATTGTTAACAAAAATGCTTTCTATAGTTTTTTTGAGTTCATTCCTCAATTTAAAAAAAAATATTCATAAAAAATGTAGTTTTTTTTTTTAAACATAAAATAGAGGTTGCAACCTCTTTGGTCATAAATATACCTCACATTTGTGACTTATTATGACGAATATTTTCCACCAGTCAATAAATAAAATACTGGTCTATTATTTTTTCAAATACTACAACATATCCAAAAATGATCAAAATCGGTGAGGTCGGGTTGCGGTGGTTTCCTTGTTAGAAACAAAGCAGTCTGAATCTATTACAAAAGACTTGGATTTTTTTAAACAACATGAGTCTATGTTGGAACGTCAAAAGTTGGATTTTAATGAAGCAAAGATAGAGTTCAGGCATCATACGAAATTGTTCTGGAAGTTGTAAAAAAAACATACAATTGCAAAAACATTATTTATTAAACGCCCGTTAAGCTAACACAGCATGACGTGAAATAAGTACATTGAATAAGAATAGTTATTTCTTGTAAATTTTGGGTTGCCGAATTCGAATCCGCTCCATTACATCAGGATTTTTACATATCCTAATTTAAAAGTGCAAACAAAGCGATTGTGGCCTATATTTCAGGCTTTTAAGCCACAATTTTGATAAACCATGTATGTTTTAAAGGTATCAGAGCATCTTTCAATCCAAATATATCATTAGTTTTGCACAATAAACTAGTTTAAACAATTTTTTTAAACAAATTATTGCCAAATTAATTATTTTTTAAATAAATGCTTCCATTGTATGTTATACAAAATAAATATGTTTAAAGGAGTCGTTCTCGGTATTACGATATATTTTGTTATAAACAAAATAATAAACAGTTAATTTTGTAATTTTAAAGACCCTCAAACGACCATTAAAGAATAACTAAGATTGTACAGGGTGTCCGGGAAAATGTGGGAAATCTCCCGAATATGAAAAAAAAAACACGTAAAAGGAATATTACAAGTTTATATAAAATTTTCTACATATAATTATTGAACCACCCGGTATATTTCAATTTTTTATTAATATGATGTACATCAGGTAAGACCCTTCAAATTATTATCCAAGAAAGTGTTTGAGTTACTCACAGATGTAGGGACGGACTCAGGCGCGGATCCAAGAGCCTTGAGTTTCGGAAAATAGATCCGATTTTCCCTCTTATACTATAGTTTATTCAAGAACTAGAGAGAGTAATAAATCGTTTTTTACCTTTTTTCTTCTTCGCAAACTACCTATGTTTTTTAGTCCGGAGTCTGTGGCAAAATCTGTTAGACACATATATCTTTCATAGAAATGGGTTATAAATTTTATAATCAAAAATACCGGTCTATAATAATGGACTATTTGGGTTGGATAACAATTGATATTTGGAAGTATGTGTTAAAAAGGATTTTAATCCTTGTCATAGGCGTCGGAAGGAGGTTTATTTTGTCACTAAGTATTTATGGCATAGAAAATTATTTCGGTATAAACTTAAAATAAAAAGTTTTTACAATATTATTTTAATTCTTATGATTTCTTAATAATTCATATACATTAGAAAATATAGATAATTGTAACATTTTTAATACAAATTACAACTGTATTTATATTATTTTTAATTTTGGCTTAGAAACCGTTTTAGGCACATTCAGACTAAAATATAGCCTTTTTCTCTCAAAAAATTCTAAGTTATAATTTAAATACTTTCAAAATACCCATTGTCAAAAATATAAGAAGTTAAACATATATAAAAAAATAAATTCGTCTATATAATATTAAATTTTTTTTGGGGCTATCGGCCATTTTATTATTAATTAAAAACATTTTAGGGTATTTAAAGTTTCAGTTTATTTATTTTTTAAACCATCTGCAGAATTACAATTAAATACTAAAAAGGGATTCAAATGTAATTAATTTTTATATATTACAGAAAATTTAAATAATAAATTGTGTTTACGCTGGTAAATATTACGTATATAATTCGTAATCACAGTCAGTGAAGCTATCTTCGCTCAAATTAATTATAATTGGTTCCTTTATCTCACCGATCATGAGAGTTTCCACATCCTATTTTATTCTTTTATTATATGGATTTTTCCCAATTTTCTGCAGTAACTTTATTCAAAAAAATCTTTCAAAAGGTCAGTTAAATTACTAATTTTGGAAGTTGTGTTATTTCTAGATTTCCTATCTGGTTTTTCCCAGCAAAAATTAAGTTCTCTGAGCAATTTCCAGAGCTCAGTTCTTTTAATTTCAAGTAAATCCCGATCTTCATTGATTTTAGTTAGAAATTTGTCGACGGTTGGGATCTGTTTCTCATAATAAAATGAATGTACAACTCCTTTTATTGCAGTTTACATCTCTTCTTCCAACGAGGTTTTTCGTCTGCCTGTGATCGAATGTGGCTTGGTACTAACAATTCCAGTCATTTTTATCTCCTTCAGTATTCGATACATAGTAGATTTCCAACTCCTGTCATGTTGGAACACATCTTAACAAAGCTTTTAACATAATTATCTAGATATTGATATCTTAGGACATCATAAACATTCATCATAATAAGTTTTTCGTTGAGGAAAAAATGCCCTGGTTTAACGATTTTGGAATAACATATCTTTTGGGTATCCTACTAATCTCAAATAATATATGAAAACAAGCACAAACAAGATTAATCACTAAGGATACACTATAAGGTGTACTTAGCTTACTGACAGAAATTAAATTGAACTATAAGAAATTTTATTATTGCAGTAAATTTATAAAAGCTTATAATATCTAAATATAATTAAATATAATTAGATTTACGTCAGTCCTCAGTTTCCTGCGGCACTGGAGCAGGTACGTTGGAGGTTTCGGTAACAGTTTTATTACTATCTCTAGTTCTTGAATAGAGTATAGAAATGTGTGTGCTTGCGATCGTCTCTCCCCTTCCCAAGAGTTTAGAGTTCAGGAAAATAGAACCGATTCTGCCTTTTATACTAGGAATGTGTATGCTGCTCGCATCCTCCCCCCCTGTTGACAACTTGTTTTTTCTTATGATCGCCCCCCCCCTCTCCAAGAGCTTCAAATTCAGAAAAATAGACCCGATCCTGCCTTTTACCCTAGAAATGGGAATGTTGCTGGTGTCTCCCCCCCCCTCAAAGAGAGAGGCTGGATCCGCCCCTGGATGGACTAGCTGTGACACTCAAGACCCCAATTTTTTACGCCCTATAGGATAAGAACTTTGGACAACGTTTTTTTTTGAGGACTTCTGTATCCGCCACATTAAATCAGCATTGTTGCTTATTTGATCACAATGAAACGTGATTTTCCGTAGAAGTTTCTCTCTACTATCGACCGGAATGTTTGAGGTGTAAAAATCGCTAGGTCGGGCGATTGAGGAGGGCAGGTAATAGGTCCTCCTCTCCCTATCCAATGATGTGGATAGACGTTATTCAGGTGCTCCCGCCCAGCAACGCTGAAATGAGGTGGTGCGCCATCGTGTATGTAGTACATATTTCGGTTGGTTTCAATTGCTAAGTGTTTTACTAAATCGTGAAAAGAGTTCTGGAGGAACTTCAAATAAAGTTCTCCGTTCAGTCGTATGAATGGTCCAATCAAAAAATTACCAATGATTCCTGCCCAGGATTGGAACTGATGTTAATGATGCGAAAGAATAGTTGCATAAGGATTTTCATTAGTCCATACGTGTGAGTTGTGTAAATTTATTACACAATTTTTGATAAACTCTGCATCAACCGTGAAGAGAATAGTGCTAGTGAAGTTTACATTATTTCGTTGCTAATCCTATAGCCAATGTGCAAACTTCATTCTACTGGGAAAATCTTCAGGAAGCAGTTCATGCTCCTTTTTAAATGATATGGATATAACAGCTTTTCTTGAAGAACTTCATGTACCATTGGTTTCGACGTATTAAAATGCGCTGATAATTTTCGAGTGCTCGTTGAAGGAGTGTCATTCACAGCATTTAAAATATTTTCCTCTAATTGCGCCGTACGTACTGTTCTTCCCCGACCAGCATCAGTACTTCTTTTCCTAAAATTCACAACACTTTTTTGGATAGTAATAAGAAGAGTCTTTCCTAGTATACATCATATTAAAAAAAAATTGAAATATACCTAGTGATTCAATAATTATGTGTAAAAAACTTGATTCCATTGCAGCTCTTTAGGGGGCGCATATCTCCGAAGAGGAGGAAAGTTTATATGAACTTGTAGTATTCCCTTCAGGTGTTTTTTCTCATGAAACTATATTCTACGAATAGAAAGTTTAGAAATGCATATCTTCAAAAGTTTATATCAATATAACAAAGCCAAATTTGATGGTACAAACTTTCAAACGCACGCTCTTCACTAAAATCACTATAAAAAAATTAGAACATCATTTTTCCTCTAAGAAAATTAAACTTAAAGTTGTTATTTATTTTAAAACTAATCACATCGTCCCTCGGCAAAAAAATTAAAGCTAAAAACCGTAAAAAGACGGGAAAATTCTAAACGGCGGAAAACTCATTTTCATTAACAATAAAACCTCCAATAAAACATCGTCTTAAATTACACTTTTCTCGACTTTTTAATTATATTCGCGGTTCAAATTAAAAATCCCTGCCGACATAAAAAAGTAAATTGCCTATTTTTATGTTTGCAGCTACGAAAATTCTTTAGGGAAAGCGGAGGATAATATTAAAGGGCCATTCTGCGAAAAAAGATGGGTTTTTTATTTCTCCAATTTTTCTATTTTAAAACAAGACTATCGAATATATACGGTTGTCGGTTTTTCGCTGTGTTGCAGGAGTAAAAGAGAAATCAGTTGGAAACCCGAAAGCTTCGGAAATTAAGAAAAAATTATTATTTAGTTACTTAATTTCATTTTCTTAACGCAGCAATTTCTGTAAATTCAATTTGTATTCCATAAAAAGTTAGTCAACTAAACTGCGCAAACACATTCTTCAACTTGACAAAGTTCAGAGAATGACTTGAGTGTGAATATTGAGTGCGATGAGGACTGCTCCCACCAGGGCTCTGGAAGTCCTGGTGAACCTGCCTCCTCTTCACTTATACATAGAGAACGAGGCCCTGGAGACTGTTTATCATCTCAGTTGCCTGGGACATCTTGGAATTGGAACAGGCGGGGACTCAGGTGTCTGGGAAAGCGTGGTGGAGAGGTGTCCATCACTCCCCATGCGGACAGATTACATGACGCCGCTTTTAAAACCCAACCTCTCCTTGGAGATACTTATGCCAAGTAGAGAGGATTGGGAGGGAGAAAAAATCTTCCTGGTGGTATACTGATGGATCTCGACAACATTAAAGAGCTGGAGCCGGAGTATGCGGCGGGACCACAGGAGTCAGAGAGTACTACCCTCTCGGACAATGTGTGACAATTTTCACAGCGGAAATTTATGCTATTCTGCAGTGTGTCTATCTCTGTGAGAGGGACATAGACAGGAATAGAGTAATAAATATATGCTCAGACAGTAAGGCTGCGACATTGGCACTGAAGTCGAGTGTCGTGACTTCGCGACTGGTGTCTGAGTGCAAGGATGTATTAAATGGTATGATAGGGAAAGGCTACACAGTCAGACTCGTATGGGTCCCGGGTCACTCGGGCATACGCTGAAATGAGGAAGCAGACCGTCTGGCAAAATTGGGTTCGACGATTGAACCGTATGGACCCCAACCAATATTTCCTGTCCCAATTGCTATTGGCAAAAGAGAATTAAAATCGTTGCTGGAAAGCAAATTTATTGAATCATCGAGGGGGCTCCTGAAATGAAGTGTGCTAAGAAATATATAACTGGTCCTAGCGCACGACATACTTGGGAAGGAAAGAGCTGCGAATTGTGGTGGGATTGTTGACAGGACATTGTCACCTCAGGGACCATCTTCATAGAATCGGTGTCGAGGGCGACCCGACGTGCAGATGGTGTTTGGAGGAGGATGAAACTGTTGACCATATTCTCAGAGGGTGCCCAGAACTCAACGGACTGAGACAGAGATATTTCGGAGATATAGTTTTGTTACCGGAAGCAGTTAGGCAAGTTCAACTAACGAGGCTGCTTGGATTCGCAAAGGCGATCGGTCTCGAATAACCTGCAGATATGGTGGGATGTAAAAGGGCCCAATAGAGGCCTAGGCATCGATGATCTAGTATGACCACCCCTTTTTCATTCATTCATTCATTCATTCATTCATTCATTCATTCATAGTCAACTAAAATGGTTTATATTGTAATCAATGACATTTGTTTACCTGCTCGATTGCGTATTGGAAGTTGCTATGACAACCATGCGGGACGCAGTAATAGAAAATGACGTCATATTCTATTTTTCGTGGCACCTAACGGGAAAGCTGCGTCTTGTTACCTGAGCTACTGTTAATATGTGATTTAGTTACGAGGGCTTTTAAGAAGGAATGGCGTCATGTATATGATGAATTCTGAATCAGGAAATAGTGAATTTATAAATTTCACAATTAAGTGTTGTGAAACTCTGAAATTGATATTGAATTTTCGTAGAAAATTTGCTACAATTGCGCCCTCTTTCCTAATCTATCGATTTTGACGCATTATTACTATGTATAAGCCCATCCTAGCAAGGTATATGTGTGAAGCCAACATCGTAGAGGAACTATCACAACGTTCAGTTAGTTTGAAACCCAGCATCAAATTCAAATACACAAGACAGCAGCGAAACAAACGTCGTATGAGCTAGCTTTAATTTTGTCGATTACTTTTTCACTACTACAATTATTAAATTATATACAATATAAAACAATTTTAATTTATGTATTACTTTTTGGTGCAATAATATAAGGCAGGACAAAAAAAACATTATTTTTTTCGTTAGTAAATTAGGAAACATTGCAAAACAAATGTTATAAAACGTAAAGTTGAGGCAGTGGTGTGGTAGGGGCGGTAAATTTCGAGAAAAGAAATCATTTTATTTTTACTAGAATATCAATTTCATTTTTTCATTGATATAGGGAATCCTTTGTCTGTAGGTGAGTATGAGTATCCAATCCTCTAACAACCCTGGTATATCTTCTTACAAATGAGGAGCATTGGTATATATACGAATATGTCCGTATTTGTACGAATTTATACAGATAATTAATGAATATTGATTATCTTACGCATTGCCAAATTTATATTAGATACGCCAATTTTTTCATTGTCGTTCTTAATTGAGTTTACGATTACTAATTTTTACAAAATGGGTGATAATTTTAATAAGATTCCGTGGTCTCTTATCTGCAGTTATAATTGAAGGGTTGCTAAGGATATTGCGATATTTAATAGTTTCAATAATAATTTTATGATTTTCAATTAAATTTTGTTTCCTAGTTTTTAAAAATTTTTAATTTTTTAGAATAATTTTTTTTACTGAAAATTCTCAAGTTGGTAATTTAAATAGTATCCGCTCTGGAAGAGCTTGTCTTAATAAATATCATATTATCTCTTTTTGCAGAAGGGAAAGGCGGCAATTTTTGTATCTGCCCTTGGGGGAAAAATCTACGCTACGTCACCGAACAGAGGCCTCCTCACTTAACCTAAAAAACATTAAATATTAAACAGATCCTAACACTTATAATAAATATACGTTTTTACAAGGTAAAAATTGTTTACATTTTGTAAAGTTATTTATAATTTTCCTTACTATTCTTTTAAATCTGATACCTCATACTACTTAACTGTTTCTAAAGACTTTTTTTATTATTATTTTTACTTTAAACTTTTCCAAATACTCTTTCCTCTTCGACGTATGGCAACACAGCAACAACTTCACATGGGTTGATCTACAATGGACAAGACATGATAGTCTTTTTTATTGATATGGCACAGCGGAAAGACTAAGATCTAACGGGGTTTATATGTGAGCAAGAAAGACAAAACTATGCGGTAACAGTTTCCATATGTTGCAATGTTAAAAGTGAAATAAAATTTTTGCCTGAACAAAGAACACACCTGTTACCGGGTGACAAGTGACAATAGGTTTTTATTTCAGCATTCGTGTTTGTTTTGTTTATTTGCGGTTTATAAAATTTTTTAAATTTATTGTCAGTTTTTTATTGTGTATTTACCGAAGTATTTATATAATATTTATTTTTACACATTAGTGTGTGTTTTTATTTTCTTACTAAAAGTCGTTTTATTTGTCGATATGACTACAAACAGATTTAGTTTTTTAAAGAACTCTCTCAGTGTGTTCTTACAGTAAACGAATCTGGATTGCCTCTGGCTGATCTAAAAATTTAAAAATAAAAATGTCACTGTGCGGGTATCAGGAGATACATAAACTATTTTGTTTTATACATTGCTTGGAGATGACGAAACTATGTCAAAAAAAGGGACGGAACATCTTGTTCATATATGGGATAAATTAAAGATTTAAGGTGAATAATGATTCTACCTTTTGCATGTTTGGTAGGACAAACATAAAACATGGTTAGATTTTTCTTAACGTAACTATAAGTAAGAGAATTGTTTGTTATATATGTAATTCTCCTTTCAGGCAGAGAATATGAAAAATATGCGTACAAAAAGTTTATTTCCTGCAAATATCGCTCTGGTCCTCTCTACATACGTGTTTCGATCGCCTCATGATCTCGTCAGTGGAGCTGTATCGGACCGAGAGCAACATTAGCAGGAAATAACTGATATATGAACCATAACTTTCAAGGTATGTCGGCAGGATATTACACCTGCTGTCTACCAAGTTCGATGTCAGACTGAAAAATATCGCTAGTCGAACGACATCTATGAATCAACGGAGTAACGTGAAATTTTTAAACAATCAAAATTTCAGTAAGAAATAAAGAAATCTTTCCGCCGTATTTAAATAGTTTGTTATATATGTAATTCTCCTGTAATTACATATATAACAAAACATATATAACAAACTATTTAAATACGGCAGAAAGATTTTTTTTTTATTTCTTACTGAAATTTTGATGTCGTTCGACTGGCGATATTTTTCAGTCTGACATCGAACTTGGTAGACGGCAGGTGTAATATCCTGCCGAAATACCTTGAAATTTATGGTTCATATATCAGTTATTTCCTGCTAATGTTGCTCTTGGCGAAACGCGTATGGAGAGAGGACCAGAGCGATATTTGCAGGAAATAAACTGTTTGTACGCATATTTTTCATATTCTCTGCCTGAAAGGAGAATTACATATATAACAAACTATTTAAATACGGCAGAAAGATTTCTTTATTCCTTACTTAAATTTTGATTGTTTAAAAAAAGAATTGTTGTTATATCTATTTTTTAATGATCCTATATTTCGTCTCACAGATTGACACTATCAATGGAAAGTCACACAGTACATTAGTAAAACTTAAACTTTATAGAAATTTTATTATAGATTCTTGCTACATTAAAAAATTAAACAATCTCTCGAAATTAGCAGTTATGGGTGTGATTAACATTGTGACGTCAATCCACATTGTGCATATCATCGCGAAATTTAATTTTTTTATTTAAATAGTTGGAAGATTGTTCGGCGATAATTTTCTTAATTAGTACAAGAGAATGTTCCACTCATTTTTTATTCGTCTTTAACCCCTCGTTCTCCTCCCTTATGCCCTTAATCAAGCAAACATGGTAGTTCAGAATAAGCTGAATTCGATAACAATGACAAAAAATCACAATAATAATAAATAACATTCCTGTTGTCTTATATATTAACTTGAGGTTGCAAAAGGCTTGTTTTCAGAAAATTTTAAGATCTGTATCGACCAACACATCCAGATTTTCTGCCGATATAATAAGTTGCAATCTCTTGGTATCCACAGTAAAATTAATTCTAGTTAAATGAATACTTTGCCCTGCTCTAGCGATTTACTGCGAAATGCCCACTGACCTCTACTATGGACCCCTAGTCTTGTCGGCTGCTAAAGCCAAAAAATGGCAAACCATGAGCGAAAAAATGCGTTTCTGCACATCGGGCGCCAGTCATATTTTTGGACGTTGATCAGATAAGGGCATGCGCATAAGCGACTTCCTATTATCGATCGGTTGTTTCGTAGCGCCATCCGTAAAGAGCACAGCACCGGCTCAACGCCATTTTTGTGTTTATTTTTGCTTGTGAGTTGCGTGCGATTTAAACGGATTTATAGCGTTTTAAGTGATTTACTTTATTTGTTTTTGTGTTTTTATTTAAAATAATGGAATGTGTACATATTTTATTTGTTTTATTTTCCTTTTTCTCTATAGGGTAAAAAATAGTGTTGCTTTACAACATTTTAGGATTTATAGTGTTTTCGTATAACATTAAATTTCCAAAACATGTAGTATGATACATTTTTAGCACTTTCCAAATGATTACCAAAAGATAAACTGAACTTTTAAACAATCAATTCTTAAAAACAAATCTGAAAATTCGCACCAAACCATAGAATAGTTTATTCTATCATATCAAAAAAGTACATTCATCCATATGTCAAGAAATCGTAAAATTTCTCCATCTATTACATTACTTACATAAATAAAAACATACATCCTCAAAATGAAGTTGGAATATTTTAAAACAGACATATATAACTTACAATAATTATAATGCATTACTATTTTGTTATATACATAAAATATTTCAGTACACGGTTTATATTTTAGCCAGAATGGGCTATTGGCTGTATAATTTCTAAGCTCTGTTTGAATTATTTTTTCAAATTGTCAACGACTTTTTTCCAGTGGCTAATTTGCATAATGTCCATATTCTTGCATAACTTCATCCACCTTATATTTAACCGATGTTTCCACTCAGCTAAAATTTTTTTTTTGTTCTGCAGCCATTCTATGATTTATTATTTTGTATGTCTGAAGATTGAGGACATGACGTTAAAAAGCGTTGTTCATTATTAATACTGGTTTTGGAGGTAAATTCAGATTAGTTATATCCATACTTATTTTATGAAATTGTCATGATTCATGTGGTCATGGCAATCCCCACTTTGAAATCGTCAAATTAAAAATTCATTAATATGTTAACAAAAGCAAAATATTACGAAATAAGTTAGACAAATGTGAATTTCTTTTGTTGGTATATTTTTTTTACTCACCCCCAGCAATGACCTTGTTCACTTATTTTATCTGAAATAACATTTTCATTATTTTATCGAAAAAATTAATACGATAAGAAAATATATGCTCGTTCACCATTACGGCAGAAAAATATTATTATATAAAATTATTTTTAAATCCTGCATATCCGTTGACAAACCCATTTCGTATCAATATTTTCTTAAAAAATGAAAAAAAAGGTCATTATTTTTTAATAATTAGAGAATAAATTGCCGGACTTTAAAAATGTTAATTATTCACTCCCACCCTACAACAAGAAAGTTAACGCACACAGACGGAAACAATAGATTAGAGAAATAGTAAGATAAATTTTCTTCACAATTTTACTTTCACAGTATAAGAAATGACTAAACTAACTCCCATCGGTAGACACAGACCGGATTATTCCCTTCTGCTTCAGATATTATTTGTGCCCATATGATGTGACTCCCAGAACAAGAAAGTTACATGACACCGATTTTTTATTAAAGATTGCAACCATAGTTGCAACTTTGATAACTCGCTTGATTTAGACACCATTTATGACTAACTGAACTAACTAAATAGATTTTCGAAGTTCGGTCCTGTCGATGGTTACCCGATCATTTTGTAGTGCGCATGCCGACATCTGATCTACCATGTTTACATTTTATTGTCGTAAATTTGCCATTTAGTAAAATACAGGAGTCGAAATGAGAACTTGCTCATTCTTTTGAAACCAGTTAATAATAAAAAATAGTGCATGTACCACGTATTCTTTGCATGAAATTCAAACGGCTGCAGCATTTTCCTTCGCTTTTCGATAAAAATTTTATTTTCGTTAGACAAAGAATGGAAACACTTGTAAAATTTCTAATATAAATAACTATTTTTGGTTTTTCCGTAGAATGACTCATCTCGTAAAAATGCCTTAAAGAACACCGAACGAAAATATTAAAAAGAAGATGAAAATTTAGCAGGTCCGCTGTGCTGAGGGCGAGGGATTCGGGATTCTTAAAATTTACTTTTTCGCCCGACGAAATATAATGGGGGAAACGGGAGACGGGGGTACCGGCCCCCCCGGGTGAGATATGGATTTTTGCTTCCGACGCTGTGTGCGAGTTTTTCCGAATTATAAAATATATTTTGCTCGGATACACAGAGCTACGGCTTTATTGAAAATTAAAAAGTTTCACCCCGGAGGCAGAAATGTCTCGGATATATCGTGTTGTCTTTTTTCGTTGCTTTTCTTTGTCGCTGAGGGGCTGTTAAGTTTTTTGCTTGAGTTGAGTTTTTTAAAGCATTTAAATTTTAAATTTACTTCTTCTTGTTACTGAAAAAGTGTTGTGGATTAGATGACTTCCTTTAAGGAACAAGTTATTAGTTATAATTAGTTCCATAAAAACGTGTTGGCAAAATACAATAAAACCCTCTTAACACGATCACGTTTATTATTATTTTTCCCATAATAAGCTATTCTATGTCGGTCCCTGTAATTTGAGGCATGTTTTCATATATTTTGTAATGTTTTATAAGATTTCCCTTCCCGTGTAACATGTCATCTGCCACCTGCTATACTAACCACCACATGTTATCTCACATGGCGGCAGTCAGCGACTGGTAAAAAGCTTTAGATGAAATGTAGACGAATGATACTGTTCATTGACAACTGCCCCCAAAAGATGTTGAGCTAAGGAATATCAAACTTGTTTTCTTACCTCCAAATGCAACAAACAAGGAATCGATGGAACAGGACATTACAAAAGTCCACCAACAAGGGTATAGAATACAACTGATTAGATTTAAAGGAAATGGATGACTCTAGCGAAGATAATTCGAAGAAGCAGAATAAGCAATGCTGCAAAATTGTCCTGGAAATTATTCCACCGATGAAAATGTTGGAACCTACAAAGTCCGTTCAATTGAAAATCTTTTTTAAAATGCAAATAATACCCAAAAAGCGACCCTAAGTGATGGTGACGATGTTGATGTAGAGGAGTCAGCTTCAATTTGTCAACTGTTTAGGCTTTGTCAGAAGCTGACGATTTAAGGTGTTATGTAGACTTTTTGATTGACACACTTCAAAAGATAAATTATATCGATAGTCTTGACCCAGATAAAGAAGTTAAATGCAGAATCGAATCAGCCCGCACAACTTTCCTAAAAATGAGATCGCTGGTCTACAATGACTATCTAAATTTAAAACTTCGCCAAAGGATGGTTTAATGTTACATCTGGTCAGTGTTCCTGTTTGGGGCGGATGTGTGAAGATTGAAAGCCGCCACGATTAATCGTTTGGAAGCATTCGAAATTTGGTTGTATACGCGAATGCTTCGAATACCCTGGGTAGCTATGTAGACCAATACGGCAGTTTTAGATCGGGCATATGCCACTCGTGAATTGCTGACAACCGTAAAAGGCAGAAAACTTGCATATCTTGGCCTTGTTCTCAGAGGGGATTGGTACAGAATTCTGTAACTGATAATGAAAAGTAAGATCAAGGGCAGTAGAGTTGTTGGAAGAAAACAGATTTCTTGGTTTAGGAACATCCGAGAATGGGCTGAACCCATGATCAACTCGCCATTGTAATTGCCAACGTTAGGGGACCTGACACTAAGAAATATGGAAATAATTTTACTATATGATATTAATAACATAATTTTATAAATACACAAAATAATTATGTATTTATATATGTATGTACTTCATTTTTTTTCTCTTTTCCGTTTAATACGTTTTCCTGCTTAAATCATGTTTTTGCTGGATCCATTTAGAATCGTCTTAAGCGGGTTTTACTGCATTTTACAGCGACATATTTTATGATATTCGCATTATGAATATATCTGATAGACTTCACGAATATCAAACAACTGACAACCAATGCATAGAGCGTTGTACTTTAGAGCCACGAGCGATGGACGTACCAAGTAAACAGGTCCAAAAAAATATGCTATTTAAATTCATAGCAATACGTTTTTATGGAATTAACTGTAAATGAATAATTAACATACCATGTGTAAATTTATGTTATGTAAAAATATTTTGTTCAAATTGGGAACTAAAGTTTTGGTATAAATTATTTCTAGTTTTTGAGGCATACTTCACACAGAATATATTCAAGTGTACGACAGGGTAACATAAACTCTCCGAAACTATTTATCATGAAGCTATGTTTCAGAAGTTGAACTGGTTAGAGAGGAGAATAAATATAGATGAATAATATCCAGACCATTTAAAATTTGTTGACGACATTCAACAATGACCACCGAAAGACTGCAAGATATGACTGATGAACTCAATAAATGCTAAAGAAAATTTGGCTCCAAGATGAATAAAGTAGAACACAAATAATGACAAACACCGCTTGAAATAGTTAAAAACTTCATATACTTTGACGCAAAAAAGACAGCATATCCGAAGAAATGACCGAAAGAATTCGATTGGGATGGTCTGCATTTGGAAAGCTCAATAACACATTTATTCCGAACTGCCTTAAATCCAAAGTCTACAATCAATGCATCATTCCAGCTGTAGATTGCAGCTGCGAAAAGTACAGTTTTCCAAAAAGGAATGCGCAAAAATATGCAGAAAAATAGGGCACACGAAACACAAATGTGGCATGGGTTGCGTTGAAACAAGAATAAACAAAAGTAAACCATATTATGGATTGGTTAAAGTCTACAAACAAAAAAAAAACAATCTCCAAAATACTGCGAAGACTATAGACTTGTAAGCTTGCTGAGCCACGCGTTTAAAACATTCCTTCAAGTAATTCATTCAAGAATACATACGATATTTAAGGGGCGACAAACAATTCGGCTTTATGAAGGGAGTTAGCACTAGAGAAGCTCTCTTCTCAATGAAACTACTTATGCAAAAATGCTTCAGAGAAAGGCAAGATGTTTTCATCTGTTTTATTAATTACCAGAAGGCTTTTGACAACGTAAAACCCGAGCCACTCTTGGAAAGATTACAAGAAATCGGTATAGATGATAAAAATATTAAATTATAAAAGAACTATATTGGCAACAGCATTACAAGAATGTATAACTTTGAACATCCTAAATTTAGAATGTTTCTGCAATTCTTGTCGCCAGGAACGTCTTCAGGGTTGCACTTCCATTCTATAATATGTTAGAGTATACCAAAAAATATTCAATCCGTATTTTTTTATATCCTGAATTAAGTGGGAATACTTTTTACTGCTTGGAAATTCATTTCAGGATGTAAAAAAATGGTGTTTGATATTTTTTGTTACACTTGAAAATATCACTTAATGAGATAAATCGAAGACAGACCTTCGAAAACATTCCCTTGTTAGTTAACTCAAAATTTATGGAGAGTTGTCGAAATTGTTTTTTATAACCATTTTCAGAATATAGTGATGATCCATGGGTTATAAACTTCGAATGAAATAAATAGTAAGTTTTCTAGAAAGTTGTAGAATAGAGGTTAAAAAAATCATTAATTATTTCGAAAATTAGCCCAAATATGAAACAATTATGATTATTTTATCAGAAAAAGTAAATTCGTAAAAACATTCATATTTTGATTAAGTGTACAGGGTCGCTCAAATTACACTACGACTGATCGCAGTACTACTAAAGAAAACATTGATTTCTAAATGAAATGTCTTTAGAACTTATTTCACACAGTTAGTGCACAGGAAGAGAGAAAAAGTTTTATTTTATGTTGGAGTCCGTGATAGAGGTTACTTTTATACTAAAGAATATCAAAAAACTATGATAATTTAATATTTTTCAAACACTAGTTTTATAATCTACTTAATAGTGTCACGGTTCAATTTTGAGCTTAAGTTCATTATGGTTAATTCATTTAATTTAATCTTCAATCAATACTGTCGTAATGGGCCACACAGTATCATTTTTCTTAAGTATTTCCCATGGATTTTTTGAAGGAAAGCATTTCATTGAATACAGTTTCGATTAATTTTATTTACCATTATTTTGTCCTACTTTGGTATTTCAATACTGTGCTTCAGTATTTTCTTATTAGTATCAAACTTACTGCTACCTGTTTTTTGTATTTAAATAGATCTTGTTTTTTTCCCGGCTATTTATATTTACATTTGATGGGATTGTATGTACATTGGGTTGCCGAAATCAGGAAATCACTATTGATGTATTAATTTATATTTCTTGAATTTAAAAATAACTTCTGGGATAATTATTAGATTTATTATTGTTGTTTTAAGTGAAAAATGCTAATGATTAACGAATTAGCTTAACTAACAAATGCATTTTAGCCGACTGTTGTTGCCGGTGTTTTTCTATTTGAGCTGTCATTTATTTCACACGTGGTAATTGAACGCTCCTAACGGAAGTGCGCAAACAGGGCCATGGTTATAAATGGAGGCCGTTTTGCTTTAACTATTTCACTTTTTCCTGATTTGGTTTGGCCGAAGCAGCTGTAGACTTCCATCTCAATTTTTAGTTGCCAAATTTTTGGGATTCTGAGATGGAAAGTCGAAAATTATCCCACTAATTTTATTGAGTTTTGGTGTCCCGTATCTTTGGTTAGTTATGGTTTTTTTACCGGGATAAACCTGGAGACAGGGATTTTGGGCAGTTTGCACTGGTCGACGAAGAAGTCAGTCTGACTCCAGAAGATCGGGGTCCACCCTCTGGGTATAATAAAGCTCAGATTCACCCTTAGGGATACAAACACCAATCCAACCTCTGGGTACAGAAAAGCCCAGTAGCACTTTCCGGGTTCTGGATTCATCTAGAATTATATGGATTCATCAAGAAAGAATCCTTCAATGCCCTTTTTTTATGAATAAAGAGGATTAGTATTAACCCTTTATGAGTTTCATTTGACCTGTAAGCTTCTTGTCATTTTCAGTGTGTTAGCTATCTGTTATTTATATTTTGTGTAGTATTTTTTTTGTGAGAGCCGAGTTGAACGCTCAGCCCAAGCAACAACGTGGGGGGTTTCTGAGTTTACCCAGCTGAAATTCAGTGGCACCCGTTTAAAATACTCACCCCTACTCTACGGCATAGGGTCTAGCGTGGCCCTTAGCTTGCTGATGCTGCCTCTAGCTTTTAGTTCTGCTCTGCTTTTACGAGTTACACTTTACTAGCGCCTCTCCATTTAAATACCAGTGTAGCCAGCAATTGTACAATTGTTATTGAAGTTAGTCATATTGCGTTCTAGAATTTTTTTAGAGAACAATTTATGTTTACCCTTAAAAAAAATGTGCATTTGCTGCGTTTAGTTTTCCTTTATTTTTGTATTACATCTTTAGTCTTTGGTACTAAATATTATCCTGCACTACCGTTACGACGCATTATTGGACACGAATTGGAGGAATATTATTGAATTCAGAAGACATTTCCTTCCAATTTATCTCCAATATTAAAAGCTTAACTCAAAGAAAGAGAATTTTAATACATCCCGATCGAATCTCTTTTTTACGACACACGCACACACATATACACACGTTCCTAATCTTATTTTGCATTTCGATATATGCGGGCCGGAAAATTAGTTTTCTTTTTCCCGATACGACCTTATCGGAAATTCGACGGGCGTTGATACTCCGTGTATGCGAGGAGGGTTGATGGAAATCAATAATTTAAACCCGCGGGCAGAGTTTTTTTCGAGGGTTGTGTAAGATCCGATTCTTCATTTGGAAGAGGCAACGTTGTCGGATTTGAATAATTTTCGGGAAGTAGGTGTCATTTATCGCCACTCGGACTCCGTGATATAAATTTTGTTGTCATATTTATTTAAACGAAAAACACGATTTATGATGAAATAAAACAAGAGGACAAATTTGCATAACATTTTGCGTAAATGCGTTTCTAAAATCTTCTTCTTCTTCTTTCTTCTTTAATTTAGGCGGAGTCGCCTGTTTCTTTTCATCGTCTCTCTCCCTGCTGTACTGATAAGTTGTCGCTCCATCGTTTTCGGGGGCGTCCCAAAGTCCTGCGACCTAACGGTGATGTGTCGCGTGCAATTTTGACTATTCTTCTGTCATCCATTCTACTGATGTGCTCGTTCCATTCCCTTTCTCTACCCAGTACCCACTCATTAACGTTTTCTACTTTATATGTTCTTCTTATATTTCCACTTCTCTCTCTGTCCAATAGCATTTTTCCAGTTATTCTACGAAGTACTCTCATATCGGTTGTCCCTAGTAGTTGTTTAGTTTTCCGCTATGTCAGGTTGAATTTCTGCTAAGAAAGACTTTTCTAGCTAAGCTTTCTTTGCCACTAAGATCAGCAAGTTGATCTCACTATTGCCTTATAAATTCTTGACTTGGTTTCTATTTTAATATTTTTATTTCGCAATATTGTGTCATTTAAACATCCTACTGTTCTTGTTACCCTTGTTGTTTGTTCTCTTACCTCCGCCTCAACATCACCATAACCCGAGATTTCTATGCTTAAATACTTCAATTTCATTTCTTCCTGGATAACTTTGCCTTCAATTTCCAGTTTGCATCTTAATGGTGGTTTTTGACGTTGTCATGCATTTAGTGTTCTGGGCCGACATCATCATATTAAATGATTTGGCAGTGCAGTGAAATTAGTGTAATCATCGCTGTAGATCGTTTCGTTTTCGGCCACTAGTACGGCGTCATCGGCGTAGCACAGAACCGTAATTTCATGGTCGCCCATTCTGTACCCTTTCAGTAAATGTACATTTCTTATTAGTTCGTCCATAATGATGTTGAAAAGAAGAGGGCTCAGGGAATCCCCTTGTCGAATATCTCTATAATAAGTTTTACAAAACGTATATAGGAATCTTCGTACACCAAAGCAAATCAAGTGTATTAACGAAAAAAAATCATATAAATTCATTCTAAAACCCAACATCCGACAACCTCGCAATCTTTTTTAGTTCTCCCGGCTCGTGCGTGACTCATTTTTTTCCTACCCTTATTAACAGCGAGAATATCTGTACATAAAAAATGCAACCCTCCCACACGAGCTGCCGCGCGCTCCCTTCAGCTCCCTAATTTATATCGAAGTCCCGTTTTAAAGGAGATGGGCAAATTAATTTATTGGAGGTCGGGGAGGGAAGTGTTAGGAGCTGTGTTCGCGAAATTATGGCGAAATATTTTTTAAATGGATTATAATAGTATGTCCGAAGTATTTTTAACCTCTATATGGGAGGATATCTTTGAAACTGACAAATTACCAACAGTTCGAATTCATTTCCATCATATTCAGGGTTACGTCAAAATTTGAGAGAATTTTTTGAAAAAAAAAAAAATTATACAGATTGGATCAGAAAAGTACTACGTATATTAACTTAAAATTGTTTAAGGAAATAGAGATTAGGTTATTATATTTTCAGATTCTACAATAAATTATAAACACTTTTAATAAAATATGTTCTATAACTATTTTAAACTGTTTTCAAAATATTTTCACTTCTCTGATTTGCCTGTATTTATCGTGGTCTAATGGTTGATTCACAGTCCCCAAAATTATTAACTACTACTAAGAATTTGCGCTAAACTTACCCTTACACTACGAAATAAAAATGTGTGGTTCATATTTCAAAATTTTACAATTAGTAAAAATTAAGGTTGATCAATCAAAATCGTCCATAAATATTCCAATCCAAAAGTAAATTTTTTGCTTTTCAGTTGTAGTTGTATAATTTTATTCTAAAGTGTTTCGACTGTTTGTATGATACATCTATACCAAGTTTTATTTGATTTTAATGTTATTTTTATATTTTTTACGTACTTGTCAATTTTTTTGTAGTCAAAAACATCCGAAAACGGACACGAATTATGCCAACTTTTTAAAAGTTGACCAACTTCTTAGTTATTAAGTTTTAGTTGGTACTTTGAACAGATGAAAGTAAAGTGTATCATTTAACTCGAAAGTGAAAGTTGATAGTGGAAATTCTTAGTGGTAGTTGATAACACACGTCCACAAAAAAAAGTTATCTGTACTTTTGACGATACTGGCTTATTTTTATGTATTTTTTTATCGCCGAATCCGAAATAACATTAAGAGGTCCCGTAGTTAGTTTTCAAGAAAAATGCATAAAATGTGGTTTTTTGGAATTTAAAAAAAAAAACGAAAAATGATAAAACTAATCCTACTTCACTTTTAAATTCTATGGATCAAAATTTTTTCAGAAAATTAAAACCTTCGCACGGCATTGAAAACTGTAGCAGCACGTAAAAGACCATAGCTACTAAAAGTACAAAGAGCTTCTTCAGTTCTTTCTTTGATGGAAAAATTTGATGGTTGAGGTGGAATCTCGGCAAAATGATACAAAAAAAGGGAGAGGCGGTGCGCTGGCATTTTCTATAGTCCCTCTATTATGCGTAAGTTGAACTTTCTAGTTCCATAAAATCAACATAAGTAATCCCATATCTCCACTTAAAGTGCCTTTTTGTAAAGCAAATTCGAGTAAGATATGTGTGCTGATCTTCTATAGGAACAGTACAGTGTTGCCTGCTACTTGAAATGTTCCACTCAACAACTTGTCTTAAAGGTTCTTTATTAAATCAAAAACAATTTGATTTGCCCTTTATTTAAGGCATCTTAAATTTTTTTTTCTTAATCTTCCTTATAAACCCAATAAAAGACAAAACAAAAAGAAAATGTTATAATCTTTGGTTCAAGAATATGGAAAATATAATATATATATATATATATATATATATATATATATATATATATATATATATATATATATATATGTATATATATATATATATATATATATATATATATATATATATGTATGTATATATATCTATATACATAAAGGAGGTTGTCTCGTGACTGGACTAGTTAAAAAAGCCAACTCCGCTCCCAGAATGATTATCTGTTCTTGGGCAGTGTAAACTTTACCTAGTAAAACAGGCTTTTAACGTCAACTGTCAAATATCGAAGTCATTCTTCAATTAAAATGGCAATTCTTATTAATCAGATAAATTTTGCCTTTTAAAATATTCTTTTTATGTTATGTAATCTTAGTGTTAAGTGCTAATCTCTGTATCTGTTGAACAAAACCTGGCATTTTAAACATACTCGTTCTGGTAAGTCTTTATCTTCATTTTTATTTTACAAGAATAGAATCATGGTAGGTTATTTCTCTTTTGCAGAAGTCCTGAGGAAGGGAATAAAATTTCTCGAAAGCTAGACTAACAAAAAAGAGTTTTCTTTTCTAGCTATACCTATACCCAAGAAAATATTACAAAAATTATATATATATATATATATATATATATATATATATATATATATATATATATATATATATATATTATACATAATTATCTTCTTAGTACATGAATATTTATGTAATCCGCATCTTTCGTATTACCTAAAAATTTTTAATCAATACTTTGTATAGGTTTCAAAAACCTATCCAGGTTAGGTTATAGTTTTATATTTGACCATGTAGAGGTAAAAAACTATGAAATTTGATTCTCAATGTGAAATTTTTCCCTTTTTACGAGTTCCGGAATTAAAAAAAAATGGTTGTCATTAATATATTTGCTTTGACCTTCAAATGAACGTGAAAAGTTACATCAAGGTCAGGGTTAGTCTTCGTGAAAGTTCAGCATATATTCATCTATTAAGAATATAAATCTAAATAATGCCCCTGATGGCAAGGACGGTAGGATGTTCTTACTATAATATGCCCCCCCCCCCCTAAGGCACTAGTTCATGTGACTTGACTTCCACAGTAATCCCACGTTATAAAAGCATGGGACTGATCCAGAAATTGTAGAGTGGTGGTCTTTCATAGGTCGGGTATGGCTTTATTCCAAAGCCATGACTTGACGGCCTGATGGAAAGGACATATAATTGATAACTAATTTCGACCACCATTAAAAGTTAGGATGTTTCGTCCTCGGTAACCGGCAGTGGATTCGTTAGTGGGTCCGCTGGCGCCTTTCCCAGATACCCTTGTCGTGCTTACTATTATTTCGAACTTCGATTTGAAGTTATTTTGCATTTTTGCACCAGAATTAAGCGGCTAGATTGTATTTCCTACAAAAAATAATTTTATGCATTTTTCTCGAATACCAAGTATGGGACCTCTTAATCTGACTTCGGACTCTGATTCAGCGATCAAAAACACGTAAGAATAGACCTGTCTCGTCAAAAGTACAGATAATATTTCCTCCGTGGGCCTGTGTAATTTTTGGAAGCATGAACCGATCATCAGCTCTTTATAATTTTGAAATTATCACTCATTAATGTCAAATCAGTGTCGTTAAATTTTCACCCAAATTTGCATTTTTCGATGCTGTTATTATATCCAACATGCACCACGTTGAAGATGAACGCACAGAGATTTTAACTATATCGGATTGTGAAAATAAAATAAAAATTCATAGTCCAAATGGTCCGTTAATTAGTCAATAAACATTGTCTAGGGTAGCAATGAAGTGTAGAACTTCCTGTTCCGTAAAAGATAATGTTATTACTGGTCATCCTGGTATGTCCTAGAAGAAAAATTTAAGCATATTGTTATCACTACAGGAAGATCCTCGTAACTCAAGTATTTTAAAACCCGTATAAAGCACCATTTCTTAAAGAATTATTGGAAGATAATCTTTACAGGCGGGAAAACTTTTGTGAAATAATATATAATTTATTCAAAGAAGTTGTTAAGATGAAGTTGCTTTTTAAATGACCAGATCAACTAACAAAATTGCAGGTACAGGGTGTTGGAAAATCCGCACTGGATTGAAAAAAATCACAACTAATGTAATGAACTTAATTACTGGGTGGGCATTGTTGAAACTAGGGCAATTGGACCATTTTTCTTTGATAGAAAGGCTGACTGGACATAAATATCTATATTTTGTTCGAATCAATTTGGTGTCAGCTCTAATATCTCTATTTAAAGATGATAGTTATCCTGATTTATGAATTTTAACAGAATAGTGCTCGTTCGCATGGGAGTACTTCAATATAACTTGTCTCGTACGATCTTAACCCGCTGGGCTTTTTTTAATGTAGGAATGTCACAAATTTACTGATAAATTTAAACTTGACTTGGTAAATATGCTAAAGGAATCCATTCATCAAGTAATAGGAGAAATTTTTCTACAAGTAGTTCACAATGCATAAAAGGGATTTTTAAAGCGATTGATTTACTGTAGGACAGTTGGCGCAACCCATTTTCCATATGTTATAAAATATGTGTTTTCCATAGATTTTTGTTTGCCCATTTTATTTTAAAAACCAAAAGTTTCCTTATCTAGTTTGATCTCAAATTTATATCAATAGTTGGTGTTATAAAAATCGAAAAATAAATACGTAATATTAAATACTTTTTTTCCTGTTCCTCGTTTATACAAGGTCTAAAAAAACGCATTTCGGAACATAGTTGTAGTTGATTTAAGGATATCGGGGAACCCATTATATTGCCTACGCGGCATTTTGATTTAGACTCGTTATTACCGGAGATAATGAGGTTTTTTTGCACCCCCGATTGCTAAAAAGATGGGGTGGCACAGCCCATTGTTTCCAAAGGGTGATTTATAGGCAAAGATCGACTGTACGAATAAGAATGAGTTTTAAATCTTTAAAATAAACGACACAGGACCAATTCTAAGGAAAATAAATTCGAGAGTATGCGTATGGGCAATTTTCAGCGAATGTGAAAATTTATGTAGTGTTGAAATGTTTTTATCAAATCGGGAATTAAATTTATGTTTTAATGTACTCTTAATTCTTTATTTTTACTTTAATGTAGAATTTTAGTTAAATCATGAAAAAGGTAATTTTTGTTCAAATTGAAAAACAGTTAAAGTTATTGAATATAATAATTGTCACATAGTTTTATGACCAAACTTCATTGTGGCCTCATATTCGACAATGAATTGCTCCTTAAATTGCTTTGGATATGAAGCAATCTGACTATTGTTAAAAAAAAATAAAATAACATTTATTTATCTATAATACCCAAAATACATAATGGTGTTTGAACTATTAATTCTATATAAAAACAAACTAACACTACTTAAGAAGTCACCATATAGAGTCATACTTTAGGTTCACACCTTATCAAAAAAATGAAAGGGTGACGTTTTAGAAGATTTTTGAACCAACCTATTTGTATAATGTTTCAAATATCCAAAGGAATGTGGATATAAATTTTTATATATGCACATGAAACTGATCTTTTAAAAGCTGCAGTTCGATGTTAGTGAATATATTGAATTGTCACCATGTCCTGTCAAGTAACCATGATTAATAGAGCCCACTCCAATAGCGCTCTAATTATTTTTGACATACAAACAACAATGAAAGCATAGACACTGAACGAAGCTCAAAAATCATTATTTATAAAGATTATATTATTTTTTAATGTTGAAAAGTAATATTAATATACGGATTTGGATCAGGAAGACTCTATTAACCTTATATGTAAAGAATAGACTGCAGATCCTAGAATACCCACTTGCGCTTGGTGTGAGAAATACTGGAACTCGCAGACTACTCTTCATGCCTATGATTAGTCCCAACAGCACCACCCCTTGTCCGATTGTAATAAGATAAGCCAAAGTCCATCATCGTGTAGTACACCTGGAGGAGTGTGGCTCTACCTCATCCATTACCAGCACTAGCAATCTAATCTTATTACTATTAAGCAAGACTATGTCGCGAGGAATTTGTCTACCAAATGTGACAATTTCAGTTTTAATTAATTTATTTCTTGTACATCACATTCTAAATTCCTTACATATCAACGCTAGCTCATCTAGAGTAGATTCTGAGAGAACAATGGCAAAACATTTATAAAAAGAATAAAAATCAAAGAACTCAGAATTAACCTCTTCACGACCCCAAGATCAACACTATAGATAAACAGTATATTTTACGATCTGTACGACAGTCCAGTGTAGTACAGTTACACGTGTACCTATATGAAAGAACTGATTTCTAACAAGAACAAACTTGATAGAATCAAAGGCTTTCAAAAGATCAAAGAAAACCTTCTTCAACTTTTTTCAAAGCCAACTTGGCTAAATGCATTTTATTTGTAATACATGATGTTATACACACACACTATGTCTTGTTTATTTGATTTCTTTTTTATAAAAAATGTGCGTTTTTGATAATTTTGGTTAATTAACAATGTGTACTATACGAGAGCTATTTGACATGCGTTACTTTCTATTTGATATCTTGATGAAAACTATTGAATAATTTTATAAAATTATAAATCAGGGATTTCAAAATGGCGACTTAATAAAAGTGAGAAAAATGTCTTCAGTGTCACCATTTTGAAAGCGAAATACCACTTGAGAAATTTTACCGAAAAATAATTTAAGAGGCTAACTAATTCAAAGTAAAATCAAATAAATCGGTAAGTTGGAATAAAAATAATCAGTTTTTAGTTGTTTATTATAGCAAAAAATGCTTTTCTTGTCAACTAAAGCTTCAACATCAAAATTAAATTTACGAATAATTATTTTAAACTTAAATGCTATTGAGCTGACAAATATTAATTTCGATAAAAATAAAATTTTAGTTAGTTACGAGTATTCTCTCCTCGTACTCTCATTACTCCTTTCATCGTTCTCTACTAAGTTGAGTTTGAATGCATTTTTGAGAAATTGCATTCCAGTAATGGAAACTAAAGGTCTTCTTTTGTATTTAAAACTCGATACCCTCTTCGTATGCGGAGTTTTAACTGACCCCACATGTGCTACATTGGATTTAAGTCTCAGCAAAACCGTTCCGTAAAAATCAATTTTGAGCTGAAATCTTTTAATAAATAAAAAAAAACTATGCAGGATCGTTTTAACAGTTTTTATTTTAAAGTTCCTTATCTGATCTTTTGCGGTCAGACTGATTCCTGCGTTGACACGTGCAAACTGTCCAAAATCCCTGTTTCCAGGTTTATCTTGATAAAAAAAAAACCATAACTGCTAACTTGACAAAAGATACGATTTACACCAAAACTCAACAAAATTATCGGGATAATTTTCGACTTTCTATCTCAGAATCCCAAAAATATGGCAACTAAAAATTGAGATAGAAGTCTGCAGCTGCTTCAGCCGAATCACACCAGGAAAAAAAAAGTGAAAAATCAAGGCAAAACGGCCCCCATTTATAACCACGGTATTGCTTGCGCACTAATCGACTTCCGTTAGACGCAATTACCACTTACCAGCTCAAAAAGAAAGACACTGGGCAACAACAGTCGGCTGAAATGCATTTGTTAATTAAGCCAATTCGTTAACCACTCAAAACAAGAATTACAGATCTAATAAGTATCCCAGTAGTTATTTTTAAATTCAAGAAATATAAATTAATACATCAATAGGAACTTCCTGCTTTCTGCAACCCAATATACATATAATCCCATCAAATGTAAATGGTAGGAAGAAAAACAAGATCTATCTGAATACAGAAAAAAAGGTAGCAGTAAATTTGATATTGATAAGAAAATACCTAAGCACAGTGTAGTGAAATACCAAAGTAGGACAAAATAATGGCAAATAAAATTAATCGAAACTGTACTTAATGAAATGATTGTCTTCAATGAATCCCTGGGAAGGAAAATGATACTGTGTGGCCATAATGACAGGATTTCCAAAATAAGGTTAAATTAAATAAACTTGCGATAGGGAGCTTAAGCGCAAAATTGAACCGTGACGACCATCCCATATATATATATATATATATATATATATATATATATATATATATATATATATATATATATTGGCGACGACTGGAGAGAGTGAAAAAACCCATCGGAAACCCGTCGTCCTGAGCGTAGAACTTGTCCTTTACTTGCAGGCAATACTCCAAAAGGCCCATCATCCAGTTCAGTGGTAACATGGGTCGATCTGATAACGTAGTAACATTTGAAAGACTAGTTTTAATTATGTCTAATGATATTCCTTAAGACAAAACATGCAGTTTATATTAGATAACAATTAAAGATACAACCTAATTGAATCAGCGTAAAAATAAATAAAAATGCAAGACAATTCAAGTCCGACAACCATATTTTAGTCAATGTGCAACATTTTCTACAACGTTTGTTTAAAGGTTGTAGACAATATTGAAGATTGACTAAAATGGGGTCGGACTTGCATTGTCTTTATTTTTATTTATTTTTATTTTTTTTACGACGTTTCGATTAGGTTGTATCTCTAATCGTTATCAAGTATTAACTGAATTCAGTTTATACTTGATAATGATTAGAGATACAACTTAATCGAAACCTCGTAAAAAAATTAAAAATAAAGACAATGCAAGTTCGACCACATTTTAGTCAATTTTCTACAACCTTCAAAAAAACATCAGTACATATGTAAGTGTACTACACCAATTTAATTTTTTTTTTCAAGCAATAGAGAAAACAAACTACATTTGATAAGTTTATTCATTACTGTAAGCAGTTTTTGTGCTCCAATAAATTTTCATCAAAAACAATTTCCAATCACAATAAGTAAAATGAAATATTCCCATTTATATATAGAAAAAAACGCGCCCAACACTGTCCCAGAATGTTTTAAATACCGTCTTCCGTAACCGTAACGATTGCGCCCCCGCAGTTTCGTCAACAGTGTAAATTGGCCCTAATAATTATCTTAACTAGAGTATCCCTATTAAAACGCTAATTACAATTTGTTAAGCGGGGTTCACACTACAATTAACGTTACGCGCGCGCGTCACATCCTTTTCCTGTTTAACGCAGGCAGATTTTCTGTCATAATTGTATTAAGTGCATGATTTAAGACGATTTTTAAATTGGGACGAATTAGTTGAATAATTGCGTTGTTAAGTGGTAAATTGCGGAGATTTCTTGGATAATTGGTGTTGTGAGGTGTTATTTTTGTGTCGACAATTGGCGTATTAGATCCATAACGTCTATGAGAACTATATGCCATGGAATTAATGAAAGATGGACTCTTCAAAATTTTAATATAATTTAATCTTTAACAAAAACCGTTTTAAAATTAATTAAAAATATTCTTTATTTAATCTTCAAAGTACGAGGTGTGTTCAGAAAATAACGGGAATTTTCGTTTTTTGAAAAAAATATTTATTCGTTCGTCTACATTCAAAATAGTCCCTATTAGATTTTATGCATTTGTGTCCGCGCTTCTTCCAATCCTCGAAATACTTTTTAAACTCGATCTTTGGGCTAGCCTATAGCTCTTTCAGCGATTCGCTTTTAATGCCATCTATGCTTGTAAAACGACGACCATTTACCGTCATATCCGTAAACCGATGTTTCAGTAATTCTGCATCCTCGTTAACTTCATTTAGTGACTATTGAGCAACTTTCATTCGTCGCTGTTGTTGTTCAAATTTCAACAATTTTGGAACAAATGTTGCTGCCACGCGTTTCATACCCAAAACACTTGGGAAAAAATTTTATGGCATGAGCCAATCTATATGCCAACATCATCAGCGGCTTCTCTGATTGCGATTCGGCGATTGTTTATAAGCATTTCCTTCACTTTTTCCACGTTTTCATCGGTTGTTGATGTGCTGGGGCGTCTACGGGGTTCGTCGTCTTAAAAGTCTTCACGGCCATCTTGGAAACGCTTATACCACTCGTAAACTCTTGTTTTAGTCATAGCAGACTCACCATATACCTTTGTTAACATTGCACACACTTTGATACACTTTATTTCATTTTTTACGTCAAATTTGATACAAATTTTTTGATCCATTTCTTTTAACAAACGAAAATCGCCGAGCTCATAAAAACACGTCTAACCTTAGCGGCTGCCACAGATAAAGTAAACAATGGATACAGCTGAAAATTTTATCATACTTCAAGGACATGTATACCAACATAATAAAAAAAAATTGACAATCGGACTCTCCAACCCAGCGAAATTTAAAAATTCCCGTTATTTTCTGAACACACCTCGTATATGTTAAATTTGCACTGCTAAATAAAACTTTTCTCAACTTGTCTAATGTTGACGTGCAAATTTAAGCCCCGCGACCCAATTTTTGCCCGAGATACGAGGGCCTTTTAGCGGAGAGTCCACTAAGCAACTTTACGTCTACCAATCATATCTTAACTATCTATGGGTTATATATTTTCTCAAATTTCAAATTTTTGTGGCAAACAATAGATAGATGCGGCCGCAAGAATTAAAAAATAATGTTAATGGGACAGATGATACAGAAACTTAACAAAAAATTGTTACTGCAAAGCTCGTTGTATTCCTAAGCGGTCACCCATCCAACGAATAAGAACAACTTTATGTACTTTCAAGAGTTTTAATATCTTTCTTAAACTCAATTGAAAATAATAACAAATTGTCTCTACTTTTTAATTATTTATCTCGAATGCTTCAAAATTTCTTAAGAAAACAGTGTAAATGTTTCACTTGAAAAGTATAGAGTGAAGCAGAGCAAATTGTTTATTTAAATTTGGCACCCTGAAGCGATGGTGCTCCGAGACGGGTGAAAGTAGGTCCATTCGAGAGAGTGGGGCGTAAAGTTGTAGCTCCGCTTGGTTTAGTTAGCATCATGGAGTGGACAAAGGTAGAGCACGTGTTCGCTCTCGAGTCATACTTTTCTCACGGTCATTCGATCATCTCCAAGCAACGTCCATTCCGTACCCATTTCAATATTGCGCCCGGTGGTGGTATCCTTGACCGACAGTGGATGTTTTGTGGGTAAACAACTTTAGGCAAACTGACAATGTGGAGCCTGGGCTACTACGAACAGCATGGTCACTCCAAAATATTGACATGGTAAAGCTTTTTGATTTGCGATCCCCTCAACGTTCTGCCCGCAAACATGCAACTGCTGCTGGGTTGTCTGCTCGTTCTGTGAGACCAATCCCTCACGAAGAACTAAAATTTCATCCCTACAATTTCGTATGGTGCAAGAACTTAATCCAGACGATTTTGTTGCTCGAGAAAATGCATCTAAGGCGCCTCTTGGCATGCCTCAAGAGACACTAGCTTTCCTTAATGATGAGGCTCACTACCATCTTTCAGGATTTGTAAATAAGCAGAACATGCACTATTGACACCCTGATAACCCGAGATCTGCGAGGGGGAGAACAAAACCTTTATTCATATTCTTGCAGAGTGCAGCGCTCTAGAAAACCCTAGGATGCGGTTCTTGGGAGCACACGAAATCGAAGAAGGGGTGCTACCCACCTTGAAGTCATCCAACATCCTAAGATTCCTGAGACTGGAGGACCTGCTCTAGCCGATAAGGTAACTGGGCAGTAGTAGGGGGGCACAATAGATCTACCAGGTCGCAGTGTACAGACCCCCAACTCTACATACACACATACATACAACCCCAGATAACTTCATCAGCGTCCCCTACATTCACGACGTGTAACTGTTTGGTGTGCACTATCGCGAGTTTTAATAATTGGTCCATGGTATTTTGAAGAAAATGAACGGGTAGTTTCGGTGACTTCTGATCGTTATGTTCGCACGATTCAGGAGTTTTTCCTGCCAATACTCAACGAGATGGATGGAGAGACGTATGGTTTCAGTAGGACGATGCCACGGCACATACAGCGCATGTGTCAATGATTCTCTAGTTTTCTTGAGAGGCGATCTGTATTGGCCAGCACGGTCGCTTGATTTAGACCCTTGCGACTATTTTTTATGGGGCTATATAAAATGACTTGTGTTTATAACGATTGTCCTAAGAATCTGGCACATCTGAAGAATAACATTTGTCAAACTCTGCCACCATAACCGTCATTTTCTGGAAAGAGTTGCACCAAACTTCCGATTAACGCAGTGTATTGAGTATAATGGACGACACTTGCCAGATATTATCTTTAAAATATAAAATTTAAATATTGTACTTGATGCTATTCAAAGAATTAAATTTATATCTTCATTACTTTTTTTTTAAATTGATTTTTTAAATAGGCAAGTTGCTCTGCCCCACCCTGTATATACGTTATTAAATTGATATCACAGTTTGAAGTTTATTTTTGAAAAGTAAAAGATTATGATCGATTAAAAAAAACTCCGCCAAATTAAAAACCAATCCAGAAATATTCCTACTAATTTTTCCTGTCATTTTCCCCTCAAGACACAGACTTTTCCGACTAAATATGTTTTAATTGCTGAAGAAAAGGCTAATCTACGACTTCACCCCTCCAAACAATTAATTTTCCAAGTTTAACCCTTTAAAACCACTTGTTGATCTTACGAAACGAAAGGGTGTTTCATTTAAAACAGCTAATTACCGACTTGACTTGGAGAATTGTTTGAATTTAAAGCTGCGAAGGCGATTAAGTGATGCCAGTTTAAAGCTGGTGTTTGGTGTTTGACAAATTAGGAATCGTTTGTGCTAATTTGGGGTCGAAAGGGCGACTAAAGGGTTAAGATTTGCGAGGGCGAGAAGGCAATGATAAGAATTTATTGTGTGTTTAGTGTCTTGTTGGAATTTGCTTAATAGCTTGAGGGTGCGCGAGTGGGGAAATATGTTGAAGTTTATCATTCTTGGGGTTTGGTTAATAAATTAAGAGATCCTGTTGCTCTTTTATGAATACAGACATCTAAAAAATGCTGTTAGGAATATATTTATGGACGATACGAAAATCGCAACTTATTTAGTGTTTCTTTTTCTAGCCATTTAGCATCATTTTTATTATGATCTATCATAGTATATAGGGTATCCGGAATATATGTGTAAATCGTGTGATGAGAGACCAACTTAGTTGCATTCGATATTGCTTCGTTCGGGCGATAGAAGACGTCAAACTTTTAAGAAAATATTGATATTTCCCAAATTTCTTGAAAACGTGGTAACTGAATTTCTTGGTGTCTCGTCTAACACTGTAATATGCCATTTTTTTAGTAGTATAGCGATCAGATATAAAAGTGACGTCACTTGTAAACTAGGCTAGTGACTATAACTTTTTGTAAGGAACAAGTTAGTAACAGCATTTTGATGACTGAATACATTTCTCTGGTAATCAACTATGACAAAATCGCAAAGTGCTACTAAATTCAGGGGTGCATTTTTCAGAACGAGGTGAAAATGGCACATTTTCAGTTTTTCAAAAGTAACTCAAAAACTATGCATTTTCAGTAGGCACATATATTACAATTTTTTGTAGAGCATTGAATTTCCTGTCGAAGCATGTTCTTTAGAAGTCAAAAAAGTTATTTTTTCTGCAAAATAAATGCCAAAAACTAAGGGGAAAAAATAAAAAATTCGCAATTTTTGACCGTAACTTTTTTTCTGAGTATGACGTTTCACCCGTTAAAATGAGCTTTTGAAAAAAATTTGGTTGAGAAACAGCCATTTTAAATTTACTATTTTTTTTAATTTCTAATTTAAAAAATGTATATTTATGCAATGAAAACTAATGTTATATTAATTTTATAATAATTAAACGTGGTTTTTAAATGTACAACAGAAATGTTAAGTTTTTTGTTCAATCTAAAATCTTTTTATTATTAAATAATTAGTGTAGTAACATAAAATGGAAATAAAGTTTTTTGTTTAAGGTAATTCAACTCAATTTATTATATTTCCCCATTTCTTCAAACTGTCATACCTTGTCAAGACCAATATCTACTTCTTCATCAGCATCTTCTTCAATATCCACTTCAGAGATAGACTCTTGTGCATTATTTACAGAAAATGGAGCATTTAATGCCTAATTTTCTGCAGCCACAATTTGCTTGACAACCTTTCAAACATTTACATGATATTTGTCGATTCAATATCCTTTAATTTGTGCCCTTTTCATTGTTGCATTGGGAAATAAGTTCGGAGTCCATGCAATCTTGGAACATCCGATGTTAGAAGTAATTGTGATAATTTAAATGTCATATCTTTGGACTTCATTTTAAATGATACTAAACGATATTTAGCTAAAGACTTATCATTCGGTTTCGTACCATACAATAAGCCACGATGGATTCTGTTGCATTACCCATCACTTCCTCATTTGCGTCATCTTGTAAAATAACATTTAAGTATTCTTATTTATTTTCAAATTTTGAAAAAAAATGTCATGAACTTCTTTTTTTTTTTCAATATTGGAAATTGCAGATATGGTATTAGAACAAGTAAAAGCTTGAATGAAGCCAATGAATTGCTGGTATTGTGTATATTGAGAGCTGCTAGTTGTTTATCTACTTTTCTAATGCTTGGTTTCAATAAATAAATATTATGATATCGATCGGATAACAATGCTAATATAATGAGTAGATCCATATCTTGGCCAATTATAAGTATATTTACGGATTGTGTAGTCTTTTCTTTTACAGTACTAATAATTAGTCCCTATTCTTTCTCCCCTTATATTACTTTTTATTACATGAATACATATATTTTTTAAATTACAAATGTTATGAAAATGATGTAAAAGAAAAATTGATAAAAATTCCAAAAAAATGGTAAATAAAAATGGTTATAACTCAGCGAAATTTGATCGAAAATATTTTTTCAAAAACTCATTTTAACGGGTAAAACGTCAGCTTTTTTTCTCTGAAGCAATGCCTATTCCCATATCTACTCAGAAAAAAGTTATGGGCAAAAAATCGAAAAAAAAAAATTAGAATTTTAGATTTTTTTGCCTCTGTTTTTTGCATTTATTTTGCAGAAAAAAATAATTTTTTTGACCTTCGAAGAATACACTTCGATATAAAATTCAACTCTCTTCTTCGCCCATTTCCTTCACAAAACTTATAGACCAGGAGCATGTCAACCTTCTTGGAGTGCGTGCAGTTATCTATGTTTAATAGTAAAATAGGCTTAGAACTTTAGAATGTTGATCTTACTTTAGTCTAAGTTATTAACAGGTTGCACACCAAAGAAATCAAGAAAAGGAGATATATTGTTGTGTATTTCAGTGTATATTTTTGAATTATCGGCAAGGCGCCTTCGGTCTTACTTAGACCATCCTCAAGGTTTAGACCCTAGAAACAAGAGAATATGGTCAGTAAATAGGCTTTCTCAGTACTTACTAATTTTGTGAGTTGTGTTATTTCTAGCAATTCTACCTTTTACTTTAGAGAGACATTTCCTTCTCCAACGGACAGTTTCCGGACGATCTATAAGAACAGATTTTCGATCTGGTTTTTCCCAGCAAAAAATAAGTTCTATAAGCAATTTCCAGAGTCAGTTCTTTTAATTTATGGTAAATTGCGATCTTCACTGATTTTAGTTAGAATTTTGTCGACGGTTGGGATCTGCTTCTCATAATAAAATTTATGTACAACTCCTTTTATTGCAGTTTTCATCTCTTCTTCCAACGAGGTTTTTCGTCTGTCTGTGATCGAATGTGGCTTGGGAGTATTAACAATTCCAGTTGTTTTTTTCTCCTTCAGTATTCGGTACATAGTAGATTTTCCAACTCCTGTCATGTTGGAACACATCTCAAAAGAGCTTTTAACATTATTATCTAGATATTGATATCTTAAGGCATCATAAACCTTCATCGTAATAAGTTTCTCTTTGAGGAAAAAAGGCCCTGATTTAACGATTTTGGAATAAATATAGTGGTGGAAGCCATATCTTTTGGGTTTCTCACTAATCTCAAATAATATATAAAAACAAGCGCAAATAAGACAAATCACTAAGGACACACTGTAAGGTGTACTTTGCTCACTGACAGAAATTAAATTGAACAATCAGATATTTTATTGTTGCAGTAAATTTATAAAAGCGTATAATATTTAAATATAATTAAATATAATTTGATTTACGGCAGTTCTCAGGTACCTGTGGCACTGGAGCAGGTACGTCGGAGGTTTCGGTAAGAGTTTTATTACTCTCTCTAGTTCTTGAATAAAGTTTAGGAATGTGTATGCTTGCGATCGCCCCCCGTCCCCTCCCAAGAGCTTTGAGTTCAGGAAAATATACCCGATTCTGCTTTTTTATTAGGAATGTGTATGCTGCTGGCATCCCCCCCCCGCCGCCGTCAGCAACTTGTTTTTTCCTGTGATCGCCCCCCTCCTCCAAGAGCTTCAAATTTAGAAGAATAGACCCCTCCAAGAGAGAGGCTGGATCCGCCCCTGATCAAAACAATGTATTAAGAGCTCTATCATAGGTAACCTCCAGGCAACATCTGTTACTTTGGCTCTTGGGAAAGAACGCTTAACGTGTTTTGCAAAGAAATTTAATAGAAAAAAGTTATTTGACATACTTAGACATCACACTACATACTTTCACGGATACAGAAGCATTATTATTACGTTGCTCTTATTTAGAACCACAACCATGCGAAATCCAAGTGAGCCGCTAGTGTTAACGTAAATAACTCAGCTTAGAACCTTTTCCGTTCAAATATTTCCTTCCACATATTTCCACTTTAATAATTAAATTTTTACGGAAAAAAATGTTCAGATGCGTTCCCACAGTAAAACTTGTTAAGGAACTGAAACGAATCCCGACACGCGTAAAAGTCATTAGTACGATCGTTTAATACGTAATCGTACCAATTAAGAAGTACCAGGCATTCACATTTAAACCAACTTAGGTGACATCTTCTTGATTTAATCTTATTTCAAAGAGATCCGGTCGGTTATGTATTTTACCCAAGTTAGTTTTTATTGGTCCATTATTGTAAATAAGGCAGGTGATGAGTATGTTAATGAAAGATGTTTTGGGTTATAACACAGCACGTTAACATTTTCGACAGTAAACAATCATTAACGACATATTACTGAAATTGAATAATGTTATGGAATGGAAACTAGATGACGTCAAATAATCAAAACAATATCTTCTTTAATTTAAAAGTAAGAGAGGTTTAAAAATGTGCACTTCAATGAGTGAATATACATTAAAAGAATATATTTGCTTAAAAAATACGTCAAAAATGTTCATTTAAATGTTAAATAGAAATTTCGCGGAAGGAAAAAGTATGCGGTATTTCCAAGCGGTCACCCATCTAATGGGCGAGAATTATTTTAATTAGTTTTAAAAATGTTTCTTTTTTAAACTAAAATGGAAACATCAAATATTAGTTTGGAGTATTCATTCCTAGTATTTAAAATATCTTAAAAGAAAAGTACGATAAATACTGTAAAGTACTAGTAATATCATATTTTTCGCTAAAGGTACTATAAAAAAAAATGAGCCACAGTAATCTGAGTGTGCAATTTTCGATGGTTTTACGGGTGATATCCGTTATTAGTAAAATAGAAAAATAAGGTTTTTGTGGCGCTGTGCTAATTTTTAAGACACAAACTATGTTATTAACGGGATTTCCATAAATCTCTTCGTTTTGGAGATACGGGACGATTTTGAAGATTACGCATTTTGGGGCACAAAATAGAACTATTGGAGCTTTTCAAATACGGCTCAATAGCGTAGTTAGTTTTCTTTTATAGGTTCAACTTCTTCTTCTTTTTTTCCTTCTCTAGTTTAGGAACAAAATGCCTGTTTTTTCTTCGTCTCCTTCGTCTATTCGGGCCTTAAATTGTCGCTCCATTTTTTTCGAGGTCGCCCTAAACTTCTGCGACTTAAAGGTGATTTGTCACATGCTACACTAAAAAACTAAATTGGGATGAGAAAGGTTTGAGAGTCGACGGTTCTTATCTTAGCCATCTTCGTTTCGCCGACGATGTTGTTGTCATGTGTAGCAACCCAGAAGAGCTAAAACAAATGCTTTAAGATTTCAATGAAGAGGGGCGAGAAAAGTGGGACTTAAGATGAACTTGGGGAAAACTAGGTTAATGAGCCCGGACGCAAATGTACAAATAGAGATTCAAAATAAAATCATAGAGAAGTACATCTATTTAGGCCACGTCGTGAAACTGGGCAAAGAAAATCAAACGGCGGAAATAACAAGGAGAATAGGACTGACATGGGCTGCCTTTATAAAGTTGCAGTACGTATTAAGAGATAGAAACACACCAATCAACCTTAAACGGAAAATGTATAATACGTGTGTCTTACCTGTTGCTACTTACAGCATGGAAACGATAACACTAACCAAACAAAACGCGAATAGGCTCCGAGTCACTCAACGCTCTATGGAGAGACAAATGTTAGGAATCTCGTTACGGGATAAAATACGAAATCAAGTAATAAGATCAAAAACCAAAGTAGTTGACGCCATTGAACGCATATCACGACTAAAGTGGCAATGGGCGAGGCACATAGCTAGACAACAGCCCGATAGGTGGACGAGTAAATTACTGGATTGCGAGAAACGAACCGAAATCGTGGCAGGCCACAACGCAGATGGGTAGATGATATAAGACAGTTTGCTGGAAAAGACTGGCTCCATAAGGCGAGAGACAGATCTCAGTGGAGGACCATCGGAGAGGCTTATGTCCAGGAGTGGACGTCAATAGGCTGAGAAAGAAGAAGAAGAAGACCCTATTATTTGAGTCGTCCAGGCGACTGACGTGGTTGTTTCATTCTATCTTTCTTCTCAATATCCAGTCATTTACATTATCCAATTCACACTGTTCTCTGATGTTTTCGCTTCGCTCTCTTTCATTAGCGTATTTCCAGCTATCTTCCGTAGTACCTTCATTTCTGTTTTTTACATCATTTGCATTGCTTCTATCCACTAGAATAGCAGAGACAGAGATAGGATGGGATACTATCGCCCTTTGTACCGCCAGAGGATGCCCTCAGGGGAAAGTAGCTTCTCCACTTATGTGGAGCTTAATTGTAGGTTAACTCTTCTGTGATCTGACTAACCCCGGTATATTTTGTCAGGGCTATGCCGATGACGTTGTCGTAATCGCCAGAGGCCAATTCTAGAGAATGGTTCCAAATAATGGGAATAAACATCAATCCTACCAAAACCGCCCTAGTAGCCATCACAAGGAAAAGAAGCCTCAATCTAAAGACCATCAATATGGATGGGAATGTTATTGAGTGGAAGGTTAATATTTGAGACTGACCCTATATAACAAACTCCTCTGGAATAAGCATGAAAAAGATGTAATTAACAAGGCTACAAAGGCCGTGATGGTCTGTAGAAACTTTGCGGGAAAAATATGAGGCACAAACCCAAAGATCCTCTAGTGGACGTACACTGTAAAAGTGAGGCCAATCATCACATATGTGGCAGCGATCTAGAGCAAAAGAGCCAGTCTGGCTACGAGAGCTAACCACTCGAAAGTTCAAAGACTGGCCTGTGCATGTACAACCTGGGCACTGAAAACCTGTACAACGGCTGCCATGGAAGTAATTCTAAACCTGACACCTCTACATATATTTCTAGAGAACATGGCGAAGAGGACGATTTATAGAATGATGAGATATGAGGTTATAAAACGAATACTCAATCTCTTATCCAGAAATCAACAAGTCTGGGACAAGTCCCAAAATGAAATGAAAAAGAAATTCAAATTTGTGAAAAATTTCAGCACAAAGTTGAATCGCAAGAGCGAATGAGACAGAAACACCATTGAAAAAACAAGAAATCAATTATATAGTATACAAATGACTCCAAAACAACGGAGTAGGAGTGTATACATCCGGCACCAGACACTATGAAAGCTTGGGTAAGTCACCAAGCATTTATCATCATTTAGGATAGTCAAGCAACCATCAGTTCACTGAGCTCTCAAGTTATCAGTTCCAAAATGGTCTGGGAATACCTAGAGGAGCTAAATGACTTGAGTAAGCATAATAAAGTCACCCTCATGTGGGTACCATTTCTGGGGCCAAAGCCCTTCTATGGAATCAGCAGCAGCGTAATGCTGGAAGAACTAAAGACAGACGAAGAAAGCAGGAGATCCAATAATTGGACGGAGCTGCAATGATTGAGACTAGCTAAGATACTTCTGGGGAACTACGACCAGAAGAGATTCAAAGAATGCATAAGCTTGAGTAAAAACCAACACAGAGTTCTGACAGGGGTCCTGGAGGGGCATTGCCACCTGAAGGGATACATCAAGAAACTCGGACTGGTAGAGAAAGGAGTGCAGATTCTCTGAGGAGGAGGAGGACGAAACCTCTATTCATATCTTTGCAGAGTACAGCGTTCTAGAAAACCCTAGAATGTGGTTCTTGGGAGCACACCAAATCGAAGGAGGACAGCTACCCACCTTGAAACCAACCACCATCCTCAGATTCTTGAGGGAAATAGAACTGAAGAACCTATTCTAGCCGATGAGGTAACTCTTACGACTTGGCAGCAATAGGGGGCACAATAGATCTACCAGGTCGCTGTATACAGACCCCCAACTCTACGCACATACATACATGCCTGAAACATGTTTCACACAGAATTCTTATTTTCTTTAATGCATTTAAAATAAAAAAAATGCCTTTTGAATGACATTCCTTAAATCTGTCATGGTTTGGTGTTTGATGGTATAAATTTTATTTTTGAGGTATCCCACAAGAATAAATCTAAAATAGACAAATCGGGAGACATGGGTGGCCATCTTATTGGTCCCAGTCCAGCGGTCTACAAAACTAGTTTCCAAATAGGCCCCAACAATTTGCGCATTGTGAGCGAGAGCTTCGTGTTGTTGCAGGTACAGGTTGTTAAGTCACATTGCAGAATATGTAAATATTCATCACATTATTCAAAAATATATAGGGAGTCCCATTTAAAAGAAGGCAAGTTTGATTTATTTTTCCTATAAAAATACTGACTACGCTACCGAACTATATATGAAAAACCTCAATTCTACTATAGGTTGCAAGATAACTGAGATACAAGGGGTGTCCTAAAATGCATAAAACGAAGAGGTTTATAAAAATTCTTTTAGTGGTATCGTTCGTTTCTCAAAAAAGTAGCACAGTGCCACGAAAACCATATTCTCCTTTTTTACTAATCAGAGAGATAAGTCGTAAAACCATCGAAAATTAGATACCCTGTGCATAACCAGAAAATGATCAGTTTGAACTTTGCAACTGCCTGTGGATTTTTTTTTTCGAATTATGTAAATAAACCAAGTAGAGCAACTAAATTATTATTTTCTCCATACCTACACATACACAAAAAGCATATTTTTATATATAAGCAACATTTAAAGTGATTTAAGCGATTCTAAAATAAACGTGCTTAAAAATATTTAGTTACTGACCTTTCCCACAGAGGTCAGTATCGGTCCATAATCACATTGGGTTGTTTCGTATGCTGAAATTTGAAGAAAACAATTGTCAGAATAGATTTTAACAAAATTTTGGGTGTTTGCAAATTTTTAAGCACGTTTACAGTTTTTTAAAAAGGAATGTTTCAACAATATATAATTTAATGTATGAAAAATTAAATATTAAAGCGGATTTGACACAACACGATCAGCTAAACATGCTTAAAATATTTCTGAATTGGAATAAAAAGGTAAATGTAAAATTAATATATGATCGACTGAAATTCTCAAAATTTTGAAAAAATCCTGAAGCTAGTCGTATGTATATTTGTGGTTTAAAAATTTATTATGATATTGTGATGAATGAGCTAGTTGATAATACTTTTCTATGATTGTCGTTTTAAGGGATTGGTGGTCCCTAAAAATCTTCTCAATTTCATCGTGTCTATCTGCTCGCTCATCTACATGTCAAAATTTTGCAACTTCGCTATTTTCCGTTCTTCTGATTTGTATGACTTTTCATTAGATGGGTCTTCACAAATGCGTTTTTTATTTCGTCGCCTCAACGGTGAACTACGAAGATGGGATGAAACGTTTTAGCTTCTCCTAGAGATGGCGCTTATAGCGCCATTTTAACTATGTCACCTTGAAACCGCATCTTTTTTAGTATTTCCTGGGTGATTTAATACTTTTTAGTCAAAATTTGCTTACAGATTCAATTATTTGATTTTTCTACAATTTTGTCTCAGGTATATATTTTTTTTGGATGTTTGAAAGTTCTTTTATTTTTAGTTCAGAAGCAGACTATACGAACAATAATGGGCAAAATCAGGAAGAACAGCAATATTAGTTGATAGTTTTTTCATTCTTGTAACTGACATATGCTAAACGGTCCATACATCTTCGTTGATTTCCTCTCACACTCTGTTCTTAGATGGTGTGTTAATGTATTTCTACAATTTATTGAAAAAAAAACAACTCTTTGTATCTCTTACTATATCAAAATTTGAAGTTATATACAGGGTGTTCTAACATAAAATATTATCGATGACTTTATATTTTCAACAAGTACAACTTGATATATATATATATATATATATATATATATATATATATATATATATATATATATATATATATATTTATATAATATAGGAATTAATTTTTCTTGAACCATTAAATATATTTTTAGTTGGTTATTTTCTTGGGAATATGGTTCATTTTTATATTGAAACTACATATATACAGTAGTCATACTTATTGTATATATATATTTTTATTTCTCAGGACGTTTCGATTCTTTCGAATCTTTTTCAACTGATGCGGATGCATTAAGAACAGAGATTTTTGTTTTAAACAATAGTTAATTACATCACAAACCAATTGTAGTCACTCACTCTTTTGTATATTCACTTTTTAAAAGTATTTTTAAAATGCCAGTTAGAAGAATGGACACTACATTTTTAACCCTATAACTGTCTTGACTTGACAGTCAATACGTTGAAATCAAGAGTACATCAAGTTCTTCAAGAACAGCTGTTATATCCATATCATTTGAAAAAAATGCATAAACTGATTCCCGAAGATTTTCCCTGATTTTTAGATTTCGTGGTGAAATTAATTGTGAAATAATTCGAAATATGGAATACACATTTATTGAGTATGCAGATATGCATCTGATGTATGGTCTTGCATCTTGCAATACTTTGGAAGCTAGGAGGTTATATCACGACAGATATCCTAATCCTACTAGTCCAGATAGGCGATTCCATTTAATAAGGTAATATTATTAAATTTTTTCATAATTTTAGGAAATTTTGGGAAAAGAAATACTGATGCTGGTTGGGAAAGGACAATACGTACGCCGTATGTTATAAATGACACTGTTTCAACAAACGCTCGAAAATTATCAGCGCAGTTTAATAGATCGAAAACAATAGTACATGAAGTTCTTCAAGAACAGCTGTTACATCCATATCATTTGAAAAAAATGCGTGAACTGATTCCTGAAGATTTTCCCCGTAGAATGTAATTTGCACACTGGCTATTGGGTCAGCAACGAAATAATGTAAACTTCATTAGCACTATTCTCTTCACGGATGAATTAGGGATAAATTTCTACGGAGAATCAAGTTTCATTGTGATCAAATAAGGAACAATGTTGAGCTAATGTGGCGGGTACAGCAGTCCTCAATTCGTCATCCCGTCATCACTAAGCAGTTAGTTTAACTTTTTACTGAAACTATGGTGACAGGGAAAAATTCCTCAACCCAACAGAAGTTACGGGACAAACAGTGTAAATAAAATGACGTTTTTTTGAAAACGGTTAAGATTAGCAACATAAATGAAGAGAACTTAATTTTTAGTCGATAGTCAATGGTTCATATCCGGGAAATCTCGCACGTTTTCCTGGACACCCTGTATATTACAATAACAATTACAATTTCAACACCCAGTGTGTTGTTCAGATGGTAGGTAGTATCTAGTCTTTAATGTTTGTTTACCATCTGAAGAAGACACTGGGTGCTGAAACAATTGTAATGGTTAATGTAATATAGTGAAAATTATAATTGTTTGTATTGAGACCGATGACACGAGAAACATGATGAATTTGGGTTGTTGTATTCCAGAGGCTTTTATTATTACATTTCACACCGGTCGCCAAAGGCACAAGGGTTTGCTGCGATATTCGTATGGTGCGCTCAATATCAATAGAAATCGGCAAAATTCAAAAGAGGCTCGTCGCAGGCCTAGCTTTCCATATTTATACACACCGTTAAATTCAAACAGGCAATCTTATTTTTCCAACAATGAACTAATTTTTAAAATCGATTCGGTGTTTCTGGCGATAAACTCGAGCAAACAAATAAATACTTTATTTTTTTATCATTTTAATTTACATTTTGTTTTTTTTTTAATATAGTTCAGCAACACTTCTTCTGCATTTACCTACATACCATCCTGAATACATATCAAACAGGTAAAATTACTTGAACGTGGCTTTTTCAAAAATCTCCAAATAATAAAAGTAAATAGAACCTACATTTAAAAATAGAAACAATCCCCATACCTTGTCTAACTTTACATCAATCACCGATTTGAAACAGTGGTACTGGCCCAGGTAAAAAAGATCATTCAAAAGAATGACCGAATGTGAATGAATGAAAGTTCTTCGAGGTTAACGCATGGTTCTCTATGGTTCCTTCTTAGAATTTGATATATTATTATAATTTGACAGGTCCGGTGCCCTACCGGTGTGTTACTGAGTGATGCTAATGAATTTTTTTTGTTGCTTATGTTTAGAAGATAAAAGGGAGTTAATAAAGTAAATATTAAGCATTCGTGATGTTAAAATAAAGTTTTACATATTTTTCGGGTAATTATTCGAAAGAGTGGAAACACACATTTTTTTGTGTACTTTTTAAGGCCACGAAAATTAGACTGATAACAGGTAAAAATAAATATTAAATGAAAATGGGATTTTTCTTTTTGGAATTCATTCTTCCAGGGGAAACAGAATTACTTTCATTTTTGGCGTCTCGAATTTTGTTTAGTAAATATTTTTACTATTTTTTACTAACAATACGAGTGAAAAATTGTTTTTTTTTCATTTGATTCGAAATCCATTTTTTTTATATTTTACATAAACATTTGCAGTTACCCGTCGCCTCAACGCCCGCTTATTTGATGGGGTTATAATGTGAATATGTATTGTAATTTTTAATACATAATATATATACACATATATATATCCCCTTTGTGTTGCGAAGTCAGGTATTAATCTATAGACTCATATGTTGTAAATTATGGACTTAGAACCGTATAGTTCTGAGAACTATATTGGGCTTTGACAAGAAGAGTGACCCAGCTTAATGGTCAAGTAGCCAATCTCTGACGTCGTGGTGGTGTTGCTGTGGTGTCATAGTGAGGTTGTGTGTTCGTGTTATAAGTTGGTTGGTAGAGTGAGTAGCAGGGTCCATATATTTGGTAATAGTCTCGCATATAAAGGTGCTAAAAGTATCGCATCCGAGATACCTATGTATTATCGTGTTCCTCACAAAGTAAAGACCTTGTTTTGGAAGTTCTCTAATTGCCTAAACCTAGATATGCCTCTGGTGATCCAGGTCGGAGCACCAAAGGACATTATCGATCGTATGAAAAGCTTATAGATAGTCAGCTTATTCCTCAGGTTTAGTTTACTATTTCGATGAAGAAGCGAATAGAGAACCAACCATGACGACTTAGCTTTGGACATAATGTAGTTCGTATTTAGCAACCAGCCAAGTCTTCGGTCGAAGACTAGCCCCAAGTACTTCACATTGTCCCGCCAAAAAATGCGAACATTCGAGATAGTTAGCCGATTGTCCGGAATTGGAAAACGTAACTTTGAATATATATATATATATATATATATATATATATATATATATATATATATATATATATTACAATTTCATATCAACTTTTTCGTATATGCCTCTTTTTCGAAGAATATGGGCTTTCAAAAAGCTGCAAGGGAATCAAGTTTTTTACACATAACTATCGCCACATTTAATATGATGCATACCTGGTAACACCCTTCAAATTACTATCGAAGAAAGTGTCAATTACAGCAGCAGGGACGGACTAGCTGAGACACTCATGACCCCATTTTTTTACGCTCGCATCCCAATCAAAAGAGGAGTAAGACAGGGAGATACAATCTCGCCCAAATTATTTACAATGGCTCTGAAAGACTTGTTCAAATCATTAAATTGGGAGAATAAAGGGATAAACATTAATGGTAGATTCCTAAATCATCTAAGATATGCAGATGATATACTTTTGATCGCATCCGACTGGGAAGAGCTGCAGTCAATGATAAACGACCTCCATGAAACATCGCTCCAACGAGGATTAAAGAAGAATCTCAGAAAAACAAAAGTAATGTCAAACTCAGACGAACAACAAGTTATAACAGTACGTGCAACCGAAATAGAACAGGTGAATGAATATATATACTTAGGCCAGGCCATAAGAGCGAGTAAAAACAACCAGACAGCCGAAATAACACGAAGAACTCGATTGGGATGGACGGCGTTCGCAAAAATCTCCTATGTTTTGAAAAATCAGAAAATTCCCTTATACTTAAGAACCAAAGTATCTGATTATTGTATATTGCCGGTTCTAATATACGGAGCGCAGACGTGGACTTTTGCAAAATCAAATTTGGACAGAATCCGCAAAACTCAAAGGGCTATGGAACGATACATGTTAGGAATATCACTCAGAGATAAAAAACGAAATGAGTGGATAAGAAGAAAAACCAACGCAGTTGACGCTATAGAAAGAGCAGCATCACTAAAATGGAAATGGGCAGGCCATAACGAACGAATAAAAGACAACCGTTGGAATTCAGAAATTGGAAAATGGCGCCCATATGATGGGAAGAGATCCAGAGGCAGGCCACAAATGAGATGGAAGGATGACATAGTCAGACATGCCGGCTTGATGTGGCAAAGAAGAGCCCAGAATAGAGAGATTCGAAAACAAATAGGGGAGGCCTATATCCAGTTATGGAAGGATGAAAACTAGGCTAAAATGTATAATAAGGACTTTGGACAACGTTTTTATACACCTTTAACTATTGACTAAAAATTAAATATTCTTCGTTCATGTCGCTAATCCTAACAGTTTTTGAAAAAACGTTATTTTATATACAGCGTTAGTCCCCCTAACTTTTGTCGGATTGAATATGCAGAAGAGGAATTTTCCCCTGTCGCTATAGTTTCAATAAAAAGTTACTAAACTAACTGAGCTCCGTGAAGTCTGATAAACTCGGGAGAACGATGAGTTTAGGATTGCTGTATCCGCCACATTAACTCGGCATTGTTTCTTATTTAATCACAATGAAACGTGATTCTCCGTAGAAGTTCCTCCTTGCTATCGGTAGGAATTGAATACACCAAGGTTTTGAGGTGTCTTCACCGATAAAAATTCAACGGCGTTAGGTAGAAATGTCGAGGAGATCAGGCAATAGGTCCTCTTCTACCTATCCAAAGATTTGGATACTTATTAAGGTGCTCTCATACAGCAACGATTAAATGAGGTGGAGCCCCATCGTGCATGTAGTCCATGTTTTGGCGGGTTTCAAGTGGTAAGTTCTCTACTAAATCATGAAAAGCTTTCTGGAGGAACTCCAAATAAAGTTCTTCATTTAGTCGTGACGGCAATACAAATATCCCAATCAAAAAATTGACAATGAGTTCTGCTCAGACATTAATTGATTGCAACTGATGTTGATGATGCGAAATAATAGTTGCATGAGGATTTTCATCAGCCCATAGATATGAGTCGTATAAATTTTGGATACCATTTTTGTTAAACCCTGTTTCATCCGTAAAGAGAATAGTGTTAATGAAGTTTACATGCCAAAATCGGAAACGGCAGCTTTGAGAATATAGTTGGGCTATATGGACTAGGTGTGAGGAACGAAAGAGGTGATCGACTTTTAGAATTTTGCCAAGAACAAGAACTAAAAATCACAAATATATGGTTTAAACTTCATCCTCGCTGTTTTTATACCTGGAAATTCCTAGCAGACTCAACACAGAGTATTGTGCGAAATCAAATAGATTTTATTATTATAAACAAAAGATTTGGTTCAATTATAAAAAGAACTTGCACATACCCTGGAGCAGACGTACCCTCTGATCATGTTCTGCTGATGACCGTTGTAAAGATCGCACTATCAAGCATAAAAAAGCCAACAACACAAGTAAGGCTGGCACTGGATAAGTTTAAGGATTCTGGAATAAGGACGGAAATCAGTAATGAAATAAACACAGGACTTCAAACGATAACATCAAACATTGGAGTAGAACTAACCCAGTCTTGGGCGAAGATAACAGACACCGTAATGAATACTCTACAGACAAGACTGGGATATAAATCAAGAAACAAAAAGCAGAAATGGATGACCGATGTAATTCTGCTATTAATGGACGAACAACGGAGACACACGAACGACGCAGACCAAAACATCTATAGAAACATCCATAAATTAATAAAAACAAAAATGAGAATAGCGAAGAATGACTGGCTTAGACATGAATGCACTGAAATAGAACAACTGCAAAATAGACACGATCATTTAAATTTGCACAAAAAGCTGAAAGAAACTGCTGGATTATATAGAGGATGGAAATCAAGTTTCTTAGTGGACCAGAACAACAAGATAGTGCTCGAAACCAGAGAAAAAATTGACATCTGGGAGGAATACATTGGAGAAATTTTTCAAGACAATAGACCACCAAGAGAGACTGATTTAAGTGATAGTTTGACTGGCCGAGATAGAGAAGCAATGGAGCATGTGATCGCAAACATCCATTAATGGATATGCATCCGAAGAAGAAGAAGTTTACATTATTTCGTTGCTAATCCAATAGCCAGTTTCCAAACTGCATTCTACAGAGAAAATCTTCAAGAATCAATTAATGATTTTTTTCAAATGATATGGATATAACAGCTGTTCTTGAAGAACTTGATATACTCTTGATTTCAACGTATTAATCTGCGCTGATAATTCTCGAGTGCTCGATGAAGGAGTCATCTACAGCATTTAAAATATTTTCCTCTAATTGCGACATACGTACTGCTCTTCCTCGACCAGCATCAGTATTTCTCTTCCAAAAATTTTCTAAAATCATGAAGAAATTTAATATTACCGTATAAAATGGAAACGCCTACCATTCTCCTTTAGACGTAGGTCAACTCGTTGAAATGTTTTCTGATTTGGAAGAGTACGATTAGGACATCTGTCGTGATATAACCTCCTGACTTCCAAAGCATTGCAAGATGCAAGACCATATATCAGATGCATATGTGTATACCCAATAAACGTGTATTCCATATTTCGAATTATTTCACAATTACCTGCATCACGAAATCCAAAAATCAGTAAATTAATATCCAAGTAAAGAATCAATGTGTCAGCGATGTGAAAGTTGACAAGTTCTAAAATGGAGAATATTTATTTCTTTCGTACCTAGCAACATTTGCAACTACAATACTTCGTTTTTGGTGCCGTTAAAATAAAACGCACATAGCTAGTCCATCCCTGCAGCTGTGAGTAATTCACAACACTTTTTTGGATAGAAATTTGAAGGATCTTACCTGGTATACATCATATTAAAAAAATAATTATGCTTAAATAACTTGGCACTTTGGAAGTGTATATCTCCGAAGAGGACGCCTATACGAACAAAGTTTATAAGAACTTGTAGTATTCTATTCAAGTGTTTTCTTCATATCCAGGAGATTTCCCACATTTTCCCGGATACCCTGTATATATATTTCACGGAAATGCTCCATTCAACAATAACCTTATTTAATACTGACTGATATATAACATTTCTACCACTGACTCTAATCCAATAAATGAATAAATTTCCGCAACTTTACGCCAAAAACAACAACTTACACCACAACACCGAATTAGGCCAATCCATTTTTTAGGTTATGCCCAAATCCCCATAATGACCGTCATTTATCACATGAGCTTATTGAAATTCTCGGTGTGCGTCTCTGCGGAACGTGAACACAAGAACACATATTTGTTTAGGTTTGCCAAAAAGGAAAGATCAATTTGCACTAAGCCCCGGAACACGTAATTTTTAACAGGATCCCTCTTTTTCTGACACAGGCCAGGTAAAAAATTAATTTCGGCAAAGTTTTCTAAATTATTACTTATTTTTTACGCCAATAGTTAATAAATCAACAAGAAATATTTGGGAAAACTTTAGCAAATTACAAGAAAATAGGTCAAATACAGGGTGTCCAAAAAACTTTAATTAAGAAACTAAAATAATATATTTTTTTAATTATTGGCATTGGCTGATCAGCCATGCAGCCAATCACGAAGTGTTATTTAATTCAAAAACATATTGATATTAATAGTAATAAAAAAAAAACAAATTCTTCACTAGGTTTTGAGATATTGAAAAAAAAATACATGGTCGACGAATTGAGAACTTTTAGAAGTCAGTTAAAAAATGATTTAACATAGGTGTTAAACAGGGACACATACTTCACGCCGCTGGGGTCTTTTGATTAGACAAACAAGAAAGACCACTATAAAAGGATGAACACTGAAGGATAAAATTAGGAATATGAGATCATAGTTTTAAATTTAGTTAATGTAGGTTAAGCATAATTGCATTATATACTTCTTTTTAACGCTACAAGACTAAGGGCATTAAAAGGACTCTCAACTTTACAATTGTTTAACAAAATTTCAAACAGTGTATTTATTTCATTCTGGTATTTTCTACACTGTAGAATTATATGATCCAGATCACATCTAATATGACAGACATCACAGTTTTCTGTCGGTAGGACATTCTTCTCTTCTTCAAGTGCCTTCTCCATTGCGGAGGTTGGCAATCATAATAGCTATTTGAATTTTTGAGGCAGTTGCTCTAAATAGTTGTTTTGAACTGCATTCAAACCATTCCTTTAGGTTTTTTAGCCATGAAATTCGTCGTCGTCCCACGCCTCTTCTGCCACTTATTTTACCCTGGATTATGAGCCGTAAGATGCTGTACTTTTCTCCTCACATAATGTGTCCGAAATATTGCAGTTTTCTCTGTTTTACTGTTATCTCGACTTCGTTTTCTTTCCCCATTCTTCTCAACACTTCAGCGTTCGTAACTCGATCCACCCACGAAATCCTCTGAATTCTTCTATAGGTCCACATTTCAAAAGAGTTAAGTCTTCTCATTGCCTCTCGATTCAGTGTCCAAGCTTCCATTCCATAATATAGAACACTATATACGTAATATTCAGTCAGTCGTATTTTCAGGGCTAACGTTAGATCTTTGCTGCAGATAACCTTTTTCATTCTAATAAAGTTGGCACGTGCTTTCTCGATTCTGGTTTTTATTTCGATGGTATAGTCATTATTTTCTGTTATTAGGGTTCCCAAGTAAGAGTACTTCTTAACTCTTTCTATGTGCTGGCCTCCTACCATTACGGTTTCATTATTATTGGTGTTGTTTTTACTAATTATCATGAACTTGGTCTTTTTTGTGTTAAGAGAGAGTCCATATTCTCCACTAACTTTTAATATTTTATTCCTTATCTTTTCTAGGTCTTTCAAACTATCAGCTATTATTACGGTGTCATTTGAATACCTAATATCGTTGATTAAAACTCCGTTTACTTTTATCCCTGCTGTTTCAGATTCAAGATTTTCCAATATGACCTCTTCAGAATAAGCGTTAAATAGTAAAGGTGACAATATGCACCCTTGTCTGACTCCCCTTTGTATTTCCACATCTCCGGATATTTCCTGTCCAAATCTTACTGCCGCTCGCTGATTGTAATACATATTTGATATCAACCTTAAATCCCTTTCATCCAAATTTTTGCCTTTGAGAATCTTTATCAGTTTGTCATGTTTGACCCTATCAAAAGATTTGTTGTAATCTATGAAGCAGACATAGAGGTCCTGATTGATATCTAAGCATCTTTGAGTAAGTACATTAAAAGCAAATAATGCTTCTCTTGTACCCATCCCGTTCCAGAAGCCAAACTCTGTGTCACTAATATCCAGCTCCAATCTGGAATGTATTCTAGCGTGTACAATTTTTAAAAGGACTTTCAAAGTATGTGACATGAGAATGATTGTTCGAGAGTCACTGGATTCTTTTGAATTTGCTTTCTTTGATAAATATATGAATGTTGATGTTAACATTTCTCGGGGGATAGTTCCTGTCGTGTAAATTTTATTAAATAATCTCACCAATAAATCTAAATTAGGACATTAATTTTATGTAAATGAGCAGGATAACAGGCATGGCTAAATTTCATACGAATGATAGTGGTTATGTGGCGTCTTGAGACTGTTATATCTTTATGTCAGTATTTATTTGGTATATCATCACATATGAGTGAATATCTTGTCGATGTGGTTCTACAAAAATTAGACCATCTTTCTTTCAATTTATGCTTTATTTTATGACTTAAACTATTATATGCATCAGAAAGGGTAAATTTATTTTTTAGGTGAATGCAATTTAAAATGCTATCTTTAGCCAAAGTATCTACAATTTCATTACCCTCAAGTCCAGTATGAGCTTTTGTCCATATGAATGTGATATGTTTACTGCGTTGCGTAGATCGCAATAATTTTCTGATATTCCAAATGAGCGGATTACTTTTATAGTCCCAAGGTTTAACTTTATCCAAGGATTTAAGGACAGACATTGAGTCAGACAAAATAACATAATTCACTATCCAAAGCAATCTTCAGCGCTGCAGATATAGCTATAGCTTCACTGGTAAAAATGCTACAATCATCAATTATTTTATATTTACGTTTAATGTTCATTTGGGGATGAAAACTGCTGCCCCATTACCTTCGGGTGTCTTAGAACCATCTGTGTATATTAGTATAGAGTCCTTGAGATAACAAAGTTCACTGTTTAAAATGTGTTTGTTGAGTAATCTGTTTTCCGTGAATGGGGGAAATCGTATATCAATTCTGTAGATGCTACTATAATATTCATAGTCGGCAATGCTAAAAGTAATAATAATAAGCTCTGCGCTGAGCTACTCTTTTGGAATTGTTAAATGGAGCAGGACGGACATCCAAAACCTACAAAGAAAAATAAGGACATTCCTAACAAAAGCACAAAAACATCACCCTTGGAGTGCTATTGAACGTACAATGCTTCCAAGACACCAAAAAGGAAGAGGATTGGTGGATATTGGTAAGCAGCTTGACCAACAAATAATAAACTTTCCTTCATATTTCCACAGGCTAGCGGACTCTTCCACACTACATCGAGCAATATGCGAGGCAGACGAATCAACACCGCTACAGTTGAGCGAACAAGATATTACTTCTCACCACCAAACAGATCAAGAGAAGTTACAAACCTGGCTACGGAAGCTACTTCATAAACGGCATCCAAATGAAGTTAATCAGGACAATGTCGACAACTCAGCGTCGAACTACTGGTTGATTTCAGGACAGATGTTTCCGGAAACGGAGGGCTTCTTGTTAGCTATCCAGGACCAGGTTATTCCGACGAAGAACTATCGGAAGTTTATCATTAGAGATTCCTCAATAGAAAATGACCAATGCAGATATGGCTGTCGAACATCAGAGACCATCCAGCACATAACTGGAGGATGCCAAGCGTTTGCCGCAACCGAGTATAAGGAAAGACACGACTCAGCCGCTAAGATACTCCACCAAGAGTTAGCAGAAAAGTTAAAACCAGTACAGGTAGCAAAAGTGCCTTATTACCAATACAATCCCGAACCTATTCTTGAGAACAACCAGTTCAAGTTGTATTGGGACCGAACGGTTCTGACGAATCAGACAGTTGCTCATAATAGACCAGATATTATACTTATAGATAAAATTTCTAGGCGAACTACACTAATCGACATCGCTGTACCTAACAACAACAGCCTAAGGCCAAAATACATCGAGAAGATCGCCAAATACAGAGATCTGGAGGTGCAAATCCGAAGACAATGGGCAATGAACAGCGTCCAAACGATTCCCATAATATTCTCAACAACTGGAGTGATACCAAAGAACCTCCTGCAGAACATCAAGGGACTGGGTCTTAGTGAGCATCTGTATAAACCGATGCAGAAAGCAACTCTCTTAGGAACTGCGCGAACCGTCCGAAAGTTCATGGGAAATACAGCAGACCACGTCACCTAGGACCCGATAACATGGAAAGGGTTCCCACAGAACTTCATACTTTTGGTATCTTTGTGTACCTGGTATGAGTGAATAATCCCTGGAGGGAGTGCGAAGCCGTTTGGCTTGTAAATCATAATAATAATAATAATGTTTTTTATTAGCATCAAAAATATAAACTGAACAATTACAATAATGGACGGCGAAATCTAGCATAGCTACTTATCTAACGGTCTGTTTTCTTAAATTAAATCTAAGATAAACTAAAAGTAAATCTAATCTAAGATATAAAATTATTTGAGAAAAAATAAAAATGTAAATTCTAAAATATTCATGTTCACACTTTCGGGCTTTTACGTGCAAGTGATCCAGAAAATCACCGCACCCGACCACGCGTACCATTAATAAATAATTTAGCAGCTCTCTTGAAGCTAGCGACATTCTTAAGGGCTACGACATCCCTAGGAAGTGAGTTATAAATTTTCACTGCATTATATCTGAAAGATCTCTGAAGAAGGGCAGTTTTATGTTTCGGGACAATGAACCTGGAACTATAACGTGTTTGTCTCCTATGAATATCACTGCCACGAATTAATTTATTAGATAGATAAGAAGGTGCTTCTGTCAACACAATCCTATGAACAAGAGTTGCTAAATGTATAAAGAATCTTTCCTCTAAATTAAACCATCGGGATGCCCGAAATAAAGGTGTCACATGATCGAACTTTCTCATACTGTAGCAAAACCTAAGGCAGGCATTCTGAAGTCCCTGGAGACTATTCCTCTCACGTAATGTAAGTGCTGGCCAATATACAACGTCACAGTATGACACCAAAGATAATATCAAAGAGTCACAGAGTCTCAACTTTATATTAGTTGTTAGGACATCTATGCATATCAGTAATGATATCATTTAGTACGTGGTTATAATTTTTGAATGCTTCACACAAGGAGGCGAGTTTTCATGACACCAATAATTATTTGTTAGGTCAAATGTATTAAGTCTTGCTACATTTTGTAATAAATCGGTATCAAAAAATTTATGTTTGAATAAAAATTTAGCGCTTAACATTTCTTTACGAAAACATAAGGGAGGCTCCAAAGCCTCAACTATAAGTGCTTCTACTGGAGTAGAGCACATTGCCCCTAAACAAATTCTTAGAGCTTTATATTGAACCTTATCAACCTTTTGCAAATGAGTTTTACAAGCAGAACCATAAAGAATGCTTCCATAATCGAGGATAGATAAAATAATACATGTAGGTTTTGATTTTTAATTATATTTTCTCTTTTAATATTAAATTTCATACAAAATGGTCCTCTTCTTCGAACCTGCTGTAACTTTTTTAATTTAATCGGAATACCTTATACAGCATGTCCCTAAGTATATGTCAAACTCCCGGAAGAGTACACACAGCATTAAAGTTTCCCTGGAGTTCCATATAATCTTTCTTCCGGGAGAGAAGACATGGGGCCCAAAAAAGACACTCGGTGATTCACCTTTTGGGTTTATCTTTTGAGCAACCTTGTATATTTTAATGACATTTTGACATGTTGTATAACTGATAAAGATCCACTATTCCAAGTTATAAACAACCTTTGACATTTCCAAGAAAGTCAGGAACGGACTCGCCTCTAAACTCGTAGTCCCAAAATTTTGACAGCTAAAACTAGATTTTTTAGAAACAATAACAGGTATTTCGAAAAGTTACGCGACTGTTACATAGATAGCGCATCTAATAATATGTCCATATGATGCTTAGTTCAGACATCCGACGCATTGAAAGCTTATACTGGGGTCAAACCGCGCAGATAAAATCAGACAATAATGTATCCAACCCGATACAAATCCAAAGAGGAGTGCGACAAGGGTGTGTGCTGTCCCTTCTCCTGTTTAACCTTTATTCGGAAACAATTTTCCAGGAGGCTTTGGAAGATATTGAAATGGAAATTAAAGTTAACGGAATATGGATTAATAACATCCGTTATGCGGATGACGCAGTTCTAATCGCCGACAATATAAACGACCTCCAAAAACTCATCAACATAATAGGAGAGCGCAGTAAATCAATGGGCTTGAACATCAATACAAGGAAAACAAAATTCATGATTATCTCAAGGAATCCCAATTTATTCCAAAACGCCAACATAAGATTCAACGCAGTACCCATAGAAAGAGTAATCAAATTTAAATATCTGGGCATATGGATATTTGAAGAATGGACTTCCGACAATGAAGTAAAATGTCGCGTTGAACAGGCGCGACAGGCTTTTGTAAGACTCAGGCAAGTGCTTACGTGTTCTCATATGAATTGTTTCCGAGCAAGTTTTTCCAAGATTAAAGTAAAACTTGATGCAAATTCGTTGATATAATTTTTCTGTCATTTTTAACAATAACGAAATGCGACGAACGAAAAAAACACATTGTAAACAGATGTACACCGTTCACAATAACACGTCCAGTCGGTAACTGTGCACATCAACGAGTTCGTGACGTCCATGCCCCACAGAGGTCGCTCGGAAGTTTAGACGCGAAGATATGAATGCAGACTCGACACTTTTGGGACAAACCTCGTAAAGTGTTTTTGGTAAACATATATAATGCAAGTTATAAAAATATCATAATTAAAGCAAAATTGTAGAAGTAGATGATCTAACTACCCAGGCAACTAGCTGCGATCTGAACATTAACGTGATTTAATTTAAGAGGATCTAAAATGATAAATCACCCAAGTTGAAATTTTAAAAATTCCAATATAATAAATTGGCAACAATGGAAAATATTGTTTATTTTCGGGTGGGAGAGAAGTATCCTTATTTTCCGACGACAAGCCTTTTTCTTTAGATATTTGTCCTTAATTTATCACTATAAAAGTATATATGTATATATATATATATATATATATATATATATATATATATATATATATACATACATATATCATTAGCAAAAAAAGTGTCGTACTAGAAGTTCTTACTTTTATGGGAATTAAATCGGATTTAAAAGTTAAATCTTTTTAGTGACTGTTATTTTTTTATACCTTATTTAACTTACTGTTTTGCGGCACTACTTTTCATTAAACTGTAACATTACGATTAGTTTATCCTTGTCCTCAGTTACAGTTTTTATAAATAAAGACGACATTATTAATTCTATACAAAAATATCCTATTTATCCTACAGTGTCAAATGCCTCAAACAATCCAGCGGAAACGCTTTATCCCCCGCCCATTCTCCAAAATTATACAGAATGTCTCAAAGAACGAATCTGACAAAATAAATGATAATTTTCAACACCCGCGCGGTGTTTATAAAATTCAGAACCGGATCGAGATCGCATTCCTTCGGCTACCTGCACGCCCACGAACAATGGAAACGTGTAACAAAAGAAGTGTACGTATAAAGTCCCTCTTTTTGTCCCTTGAGCGATGAAGAAACTGCGTTCCTAGATTTCATTTATAATAGGTTAATAAATTTCGTGTTATGGTTAAATGGTGTCGCGCTAAATGGGATCTTGACACTTGCGGTTGAGCCAATTAGCTGGCCATTTGCGGTCGCTAGAGATTTTCCATAAATAAGTCAAAAGACGAGTGTGATTTGCGGTCATTCTTTGGGACAAGTATAAAATATTAACTATATATATATATATATATATATATATATATATATATATATATATATATATATATATATATTTCCTACGAGAACTTTCGGACGGTCTGCACAGTTGCAAGGATAACTGCTTTCTGAATCGTCTTATACAGGTGTTCACTAAGGCGCAGTCCCTTGATGTGTTGAAGGATACTCTTTGATATCATTCCAGTTGTTGATAAAATTATGGGTGTCATTTCGACGCTGTTCATTACTCGTTGTCTTTGAATTTGCACCTCCAGATCTCTGTATTTGGCGATCTTCTCGTTATATTTTGGCCTTAGGTTGTTGTTATTAGGTACTCCAATGTCAATTAGTGTATTTCGCCTAGAAATTTTATCTGTTAGTATAACGTTTGGTCTATTATGAGCAACTGTCTGATCCGTCAGAACCGTTCGGTCCCAATATAACTTGAAATTGTTGTTCTCAAGAATAGGCTCCGGATTGATTTTGTAATAAGGCACTTTTCCTAGCTGCAATAGATTTAACTTATTTGCTAACTCTTGATGGAGTATCTTAGCAGCTGAGTCATGTCTTTTCTTATATTCCGTTGCGGCAAACGCTTGGCATTTTCGAGTTATGTACTGGATTGTCTCTCATGTTTGATAGCCGTATCTACATTCTTCTTCTTCTTCAGGTGCCATCTCCTATCGGAGGTCGGATATCATCATTGCCACTCTCGAAAAAGTTCTATTGAGCTACAATTGAACCACTCTTTCAAATTTCTCAACCATGAAATTCTTCTTCTTCCGATATTTCTTCTTCCTTCTATTTTACCCTGCATGATCAATCTAAGCAACTCGTATCGCTGGTTTCTCATTATATGTCCAAGATATTGCAGTTTTCTTATTTTTATGTTGTTAATTATTTCATAGATTTTGTCCATCGCTAGCAATACTTCTACGTTTGTTTTTCTCTCCGTCCAAGATATTCTCAACATCCTTCTGTAACACCACATTTCAAATGCTTGCAGTTTATTTATGTGTTCTTGTTTTAGTGTCCAGCCTTCCAACCCATACTGCAGCACTGAAAATATATAAAATCTTAAAATTCTCATTCTTAGTTCTAGAGTGATGTCTCTGCTGCACAGAATGGTTTTCAGTTTTACAAACGCACTTCTTGCCATTTCTATTCTCGTTCTTATTTCTGTTGTTTGTTCATTATTTGCTGATATCCATATGCCCAAGTATTTGTATTTTTGCAATTTTTCTAAATTCACACCTCGCAACTTTATGCTTGTTTGCATGTTTTGTTTTTTAGTTATTACCATATATTTAATCTTTTTGGTGTTCATTTTTAATCCTTGTTGCTCACAAACGTTATTTGTTTCGTTCACTAGTTCTTGGAGTACTTCAGCGGAGCTAGCTATGATAGCAGTGTCGTCTGCAAATTTTATGTTATTTACAGCTCTTCCGTTTATTATTATTCCCTTACTTTTCGTTAACATTGCTTCTTCGAAAATCGATTCACTGTACACATTGAACAGTAGGGGTGACAAAATGCACCCATGTCTCATTCCTCTTCCTATTTCAATTTCCGGACTTGTTTCGTTATCTACTATTATGTGTGCGCGGTGATTCCAATATAGATTTGTTATTATTCTTAAATCTTTGTTGTCTATCTTTTTTCTTCTTAGAATCTCGACTAGTTTCTCATGCCTAATTTTATCTACATTGGTCGTTTTCAATTGAGGGATTTGAATTTCCGAGAGTTTTCATCGGAATAATCTGGTCTTGGATGGCTAACAAAAAGCCCTCCGTTTCCGGAGACATTTGTCCTGAAATCAACCAAGTAGTTCGACGCTCAGTCGTCGGCATTGTCCTGACTGACCTCATCTGGGTGCCGCCCATAAAATGACTTCTGTAGCCAGGTTTGTAACTTCCCTTGGTCCGTTTGGTGGCGAGACGCAATATCCTGTGCCGTCAGCTGTAGAATCGTCTGCATCGCATATTGCTCGATGTAGTATGGAAGAGTCTGAATTTATATATATATATATATATATATATATATATATATATATATATATATATATATATATATATATATAAACCTAGTGATAAGACACCGGAAAGTGAAAATATTTTATTCTTGTATTCCCAAGGTACAAAACTTAACTTAACGGTTAATGGCTCTATTTCAAAGCAATTTGCCAGCTCACCCCCGTCTCGCATTTATACCTTCTTTTCTGTCAACCTTCCAGAAGGTTTCCATGTTTTTTGGACTTAGGAATATATCCCTGTATGTTCTTCGGAATGCTCCAATTATTAAAACAAAACCAAAAAAAAACTTTTGACAATACATTTTTGTAGGTAGAGACCGTTGCGTATGACTTTCTTTCTACGACACTTCCGCAACAGACACGGTTCCACATGTCTTTCTCGTACAAAAACAATCGCAGCACAAAAAGAGATTGAATGCTTTTTACCTCACTCCCTTTGGTTTCGGTGAAATCTCCTTAAACAGCTATGGCTGTGATCCTTCCCGATCTTCACAGTTTACACGCATATCAAAGGCAATTTAGGGATGGAAAACACCCGCGCTGTGTGAACACTATGAATACCAGAAACGAACTGGGTTCAAAACTTGGTTCACTCGTTGTTGCATTGGTCAATTTATACCCTTTATTTTCAACTTAGATCAATTTAAAAATTAAATCGTCTTAGTCAATTAGGAGATAAATATCTTAGAATACGGAAAGGACCGGAAGCCCTACTAAATCCAATTTTTATATATCTATTAAGTATTCAAACCAAAGCCGTTTCAAACCTTACTTAAAATTCAGGTGTTTACATCAAAGATTTAAACACACAACTCATTTTCGCAAAATCTTATACGCAAATGTCTCTCAAAATAACGTTTTGTTTTGATATTTTTTTATTTAAAAACGAATTGTTGATTAGTACGTAGTAACTTGGATGTCCTAAAAAATTAAAAATAAATAGAAATAATATACTAACGCACATTTAACGCATTACAGAATCGGTCTGAAATCAGCAGCTGGTTTCAAGTGCGCTGGAGAAGTTTATTTCACAATCGAAGCATGCTGGGATCAAGTCAACCCTAAAACGTTTCTGGCTTGACTGAAAAAAAAAAACCAAGCTAGATTCAAATATAATCGGGCCCGTTTAGTTCGTTATTTCTAAGTGAATTGTAGAGGGCGGATGAGTTAAGCGCGCTTGAAACTGTCGATATAAAAGTAGTGATATACCAAAGTTACAGATGGCTAAATTATTTCAGTAAATAGAAACTCGGTGCCAACCAGCTACATGCTAAAACTTGACTTTTTCTTCAAGTGCCTTCTCCATTGCGGAGGTTGGCAATCATAATAGCTATTTTAATTTTTGAGGCAGTTACTCCAAATAGTTGTTTTGAACTGCATCCAAACCATTCCCTTAGGTTTTTTTAGCCATGAAATTCGTCGTCGTCCTATGCCTCTTCTGCCACTTATTTTGCCTTGGATTATGAGCCGTAAGATGCTGTACTTTTCTCCCCGCATAATGTGTCCGAAATATTGCAGTTTTTTCTGTTTTACTGTTATCTCGATTTCCTTTTCTTTTCCCATTCTTCTCAACACTTCGGCGTTCGTAACTCGATCCACCCACGAAATCCTCTGAATTCATCTATAGGTCCACATTTCAAAAGAGTTAAGTCTTCTCACTGCCTCTCGATTCAGTGTCCATGCTTCCATTCCATAATATAGAACACTATATACGTAACATTTAGTCAGTCGTATTTTCAGGGCTAACGTTAGATCTTTGCTGCAGATAACCTTTTTCATTTTAATAAAGTTGGCACGTGCTTTCTCGATTCTGGTTTTTATTTCGACGGTATAGTCGTTATTTTCTGTTATTAGGGTTCCCCAGTAAGTGTACTTCTTAACTCTTTCTATGTGCTGGCCTCCTACCATTAGGGTTTCATTACTATTGGTGTTGTTTTTACTAATTATCATGAACTTGGTCTTTTTCGTGTTAAGAGAGAGTCCATATTCTCCACTAACTCTTAATATTTTATTCATTATTTTTTCTAGGTCTTTCAAACTATCAGCTATTATGGTGTCATCTGCATACTTAATATTGTTGATTAAAACTCCGTTTACTTTTATCCCTGCTGTTTCAGATTAAAGACTTTCCAATATGACCTCTTCAGAATAAGCGTTAAATAGTAAAGGTGACAATATACACCCTTGTCTGACTTGGCTGACATCTACTAAATATAAATTTTTATAAAAATCGTGTTATTGCTCCTTTATAGTACAGTAAATGTCGAAAACCAAGAGAATTTGATCACGTAGCACCATCTTTATACGGTAACAAAATGAAAATAAAACTCTTTCTTTTGTCCCACGTTACCTGGATGAATTTGAGCATTTTTTTGTTCCAGTGTTACTCAAAAGAATCTTATTAACAAAGATTTAGATACGTCACTCTCTCGCTTATTTTAAAATTAAACTCTTTTATATTTATTTAAGGAAGCAGTGAAACCTACGAGATTTTTATGATGGATTTTTCAACTGAATAAAAAGTTAATAAGAAAGTTTTACAAGTATTGTTTACTTTGAAATATCATTATCACAACTTCTTCTAAATGATTTTTTAAAGTTTATATATATATATATATATATATATATATATATATATATATATATATATATATATATATAAAATGAGGATGTGAAGTTTGGAATAAAACACTTTGTTTTTCGAAATATCACTCAGACTTTGTTCCTTTAGAACAATTTTTCTTCAATATATTCAATCATACAGGGTAACCGCAATTTTTTGTACATTTTTTCTTTAAATGCCCTATATCTAAAAGTAACTGTTTTTTGTTTATTGCCCTTTTGTAAATTAGGAATGTTATAGTTCTTTCCATTCATCTACTATTTTTCCTGTTTCTAAATAATTGCTGAATAAGGTTTTCAGACTTCGTATGATTTCTTCTTCTCACTCTTCTAACAGTTTCTTCGTAATGTTGTCTTTCCCAAGTGCTTTTAGGTTATTCACTTCCTTTGTTGCATTTCTCATTTCTTCCTTGTCTATTTCCGACATGTCCACTGAGTTTACGTTTGGGATGTTTTCTTTCAAACTTCCTTTCGTAGGTTTCGGGGGTTCTTGTCTAGACATGCACAATTCTGTGTAATACTCTTTAAATCTAGATGTGTCTTAGTTCTCTTCCATCTCTATCTTGTAACGCTATCACAATATTTTTGTCAGTTTTGGGTTTTAATACAGGGTGTCTCAAAAGAAAGTACACATTTGTTTTGCTTATTGCGTGAACGCAACTACTTCGAGCGGCGCGGGGGGTATGTCAATCGGTAGCCTGGCTCTTGGGAATTTAGTCGCTATGGAGCGTTTCTCGGAAGCGGACCGTGCTTTGTGCGTATGTGAGTTTTACAAAAACGGTAATTCGGCGACTGTAGCGCGTAGAAAATTCTGCAATTTTCGACATATTCGTCACTTAAATGATGCGCCAAGCGCTCGGCTTATTGGAAAATGGGTCCAGAAGTTTGAAGAGACCGGTTCAACACTAGATAAACCAAAATCCGGGCGTCCGAGGTCTTCGAGAACGGTCGAAAACGTAAAGAATGTTATTCAGTCTGTTCATGACTACCCAAACGTTTCGATTCGTAAGCGTGCTGTTGCTTTAAATGTGCATAGGTCATCATTATTCCGCATTTTACACAAAGATTTAAAGCTGAACCCCTATAAAATTCAGTTGGTGCAAGAATTGAAGCCTCAGGATGCTGGTCAGAGGCTTGACTTCGTAAATCAGGTGACTGAACGCTTTTCAACGTTTACCAACATCTTTTTTTCGGATGAAGCCCATTTTCATCTTAATGGTCATGTAAACAAACAAAATTGCCGCTATTGGAGTGCAAACAATCCAAAACACAAATATCAGAAACCTCTACATTCGCCGAAAGTGACTGTATGGGCTGCGATGTCGGCGCGAGGAATTATCGGCCCGTACTTTTTTGAATATGAAAGGGAACGCACAGTAACAGTGACTTCAGAGCGGTATGTGGAGATGTTAGATGACTTCTTCGTGCCTGAACTGCAAAATTTTCCTAGCTATAACCAAAGAACATGGTTCCAGCAAGACGGAGCAACTTCACACACGTCCAACATGTTTCTGCCACGAGTGCGTGAAATTTTTCCTGGCAAATTGATCTCAAAGAAAGGTGACACAAGTTGGCCTCCACGCAGTCCTGATTTATCACCTATGGACTTTTTCCTATGCGGTTATGTCAAATCAAAAATATTACGCCAACAAACCGACTTCCCTGGCACAATTAAAAGAAAATATCCGCAACGAAATGGCAGATATCACGGAGAATACCTGCCGAGCCGTCATGGGCAATTTTAGTGCTCGATTAAATGAATGCCGTGGGCGCAACCGATTACATTTGAACGATATCACTTTTAAAAAATAAATTCCCAAACAATGTATTTTAATATGTAATAAACATTTTTTCAGTAAAGTCCTGACTTTTTTTTAAATCGATTTTTTAAATGTGAACTTTCTTTTGAGACATCCTGTACTTTGTTATTTTTATCTTTCGTGGTCACTCCCTGGATTTTTCTTCTTGTTTTATTATTTTATTTTCTTTTATAAATTTTTTTAATAATTTATTTAATTGTACATATTTAATCTTTTTCTGTTGGTTTTGTTGTATCATTCATATATTCTGTTTATACATTTATTTTATCGTATTAAATGATTAATAGTGTTTCTTTGTTATGATCTTGCTTTGGAGTGACTCTGGGCTGATTCTGATATCGCTGTTAATGTTTCATTGATTTTGTTTGCATTATCATGTCAGTAATTTTTATATTGTTATCGATTTTTGATTTCTTCTTAATAAGGAAGCTTTAAGCTAATTGGTTGGTTTTCTTTTTAATTAAAATATTAATTAAGGAGGACATTGTGGTAGATTTTACTTAAGCCCATTATATCCGTTTTGTTTTTCTTTGTTTCTTGAAAAGTAAATTTATGTGAGTATGCCGATTCGTGGTTGCGTAAAGCTGTTTGGTTTTTTTTGACATGTCATGATCATTTAGTCGGTTTTGTAAATATTGCGATGATTGTCGTATGCAGACTTCAGGGCATTCATTGCATGGATTTTCATATATACTGTGTGTTGTTTGGTTTATGTGAATTTTGTTCTTTAGTGAACTGAAATTCTGTTTAAGGAGATCATAGTCTTTGTGACACAAATGTGAGACATATTTTGCTTTTGAAGAGTAGTTGTTCCGACAAACCTTGTATGTATTGCAATGGTAAGTTTTTTGCATGATTTTTATTGGTTTGTATGGGTTCGGAATTATTATTTAACTTTTGCCAAGGTGACTTAAAATCAAGTTAATGAGATTTATTTGGCTGCTTTTCTTAATTATAATATCTTTGCCCTTTTTTATTGCTGCCTCTCTATATATTGCTTCATTGCTCTGTCAGCTAGGCCAATGAGAAGCGATTTTTTTTTGGGACATGGGGTTTTTTGAATGGTATTTTAAGTATTTACCAGACCATGTTTTCTTTGGTGTACCATTCCGTATTTATGTGTATTGTGATGTAGTGCCCCATCAAGAAAATTTATTTCATTATTGTCCTCCATTTCAATAGTAAAATTAAGTTTTGGGTGGTAAGCGTTAAAAGAGTTAAGAATATCATCATATTTAATTTTTGGGACAGCTGTTATACAATCGTCTACATAACGAAAATAAAATGGGAGTTAATACTCCAGTTTTGTTATTACGTTATCGTTCAACTCTTCCAACACCATTTGAGCAATTATACTGGATATAGAGGCCTCATGGCGCAACTCTCAATTTGTTTAGAATATTTTTCATTATATGAAAAATATGTTGACCTTAATGATAATTTAACAGGCAACAAAAACTCGTTCAACGGAACATCTGTGTTTTTTTTGATACTATTTCATTTTTTTCTTGCTACATCCAGGACAAGTTGTATTGGTACGTTCGAATATAGTGATGCCACAGCAAGGGATATGATTATATAATCGTCAGGTATAATAATAGTGTATATTTTTTCTTTAAATTGCCAAGAATCTTTAATATATGATGTAGTTTCCTTTGTTATATTATCTAAAATGTCTTTTAGAAATTTAGACAAGGCGATTGAACACATGATACAATTGGTTTTAAAGGTAGCCTGTTTTTATGCAGTTTCGGAAGTCCGTAAATCCTTGGTGGTTGTTAGTTATTGATCATCAAATTTTTAGCTGTGTTAGGAGATATATATTTTTTTCTTCTCATCTTTTTATAATTTCGTTGTTTTGTTTTTGATATATACTTGTGGGATCATTGTTGATTTTTTATACGTATATTTGTTATCTAATAAAACCTTAATTTTTTTATCGTATTCTTCTGCTGACATAATCACAGTTTTGTTGAATTTATCCGGTCTCAGTACTTTAAGGTTAGGATGTTCCTTGGGGAATTTATAATTTTTTTGTTTTTAATACATAATTGTTTATCTAGTATTTTGGAATAACGTTTGTCAACGTGCGTAGATTTCTCCAGGCAATTTACTAATTGCAAGTTCAACAGTCATCCTCCACTTTAATACTTCATATGTGCAATATTGTAACAAACTAAAAATAATTTATCGAGTCGAAAAAAAAAAATTAATCTGTTTTTTGTCATTAATTATGTAGTTCATCTTGCATATAAAAATAAACAATGAATGTAACGAAAACACGGAAAAAAAATCGATGTTTGTATTGCAGATAACTGATGAAGACCATAAAATGGTCGAAACATTTTGAAAAAATATATTTTAATGATATAATAAAGATGTTTCAACATTATATGAACCAAGAATATTGTTGATTGTTCAAGAAAAGTTTACCGAGTATATATATTTATATATATATATATATATATATATATATATATATATATATATATATATATATATATGTTTATATGGCTTTCACGGATTCCTCCGTGTGAGATGCATTAGCAGTGGTTATATCCACATCATGCTGTTGTAGTGCTGAAATCACATTCAGCAAACATACAACTATATGCAACTCCGTATGTAAGCGCACAGCCAGGTGCATGTCGGTACTCTGATGAGTCTAGTGAGAGACGAAACATGTATCTCTGCCGTATCACTGTGGCGGGGAGGGTAAGCTTTGACTTTCTTCTCGGTATGGTGGTACAGGTAGGCCACCATCTTGATGGTGGTGGAATAGGATGAATTATATTTTATTACAATTTATTCTAACTGTGCAACCTCTAACACAGAAAGGATATGATGGGGCGAAGTTTGCATTCACTGTTTCGCATTTTATTTCATATATATATATATATATATATATATATATATATATATATATATATATATATATATAATAATTTCACTGTTTATGAATTTTTTTTCTCCTTAAGACCGTTAGGAAAGGGAGCAGAGAGTTTATTCTCTGGGAATTCCACTTTTGATCTCTCCCCATACCAGTTTCGATCACCTAATAGTCTCATCAGTTGAGCCGTAATTAACCGGAAGCAAAAAACTCTCTATTTACAATCACCATTCCGGAATACTTCCATGCTTAAAATTGAATTTCTGAGTGCAAAGTTTGGAATTGTTTCCAAATATTTAAACAAACTAGGTCCAACGCTGACGTAAAAGAACCTCAAAAGCATTCTAGTCGTCGTTCGGAGAAGAGTATTGCCAACGTTTGGCAATGTGTGACCGAGAACCAGCCACATCGGTTGGGTCTTACGTACTGCACTAAGCAGCGAATTTCGACCAAGGATTTGTGCTAAAATATCATAAACAGTTTGATAAGATTAGTGCGTTTCTTCAACTAAAAGTATCACCGTAGTCGTTTGTCTTCAATAACAAGAACCTATAATTTATCAATATTTCCTTAAGGTGAAATACTAATCAAAGACTCATCTGCAGGTTTCAAAACACTTAAATCCACAGCTGCACCATTTCACAATATCATAACAACAACACAGTCCCCAAAATATATCCCAGGTGTCTGTGAATTTGAGTTTGAGTGAATCTTTTTTAATGGCATTTTATCACTGTTATCTATGTACCAGTCTGCCCTACGGCAAAAAACTTGTACATATTTAAGATATTCTTTACTACATACATACTTTAAAAATAATTACATACATAATTTTAGCAGTAGGTCAGGGATAGAACATAAGAATAAGCCTTCTTATTTACAAAAATCTAAGTATCTTTTTTTTTAATTTTAATCCTCCGACAACACCTTTTAAAATCAGTAATGCCACCAACTATTTAGTCATTCAAATTTTCGGCGAAAACGGTGATGCATACAAAAGAACCGGAGAGTGGAACTATTCAGATTTACATAGATATTCTTAAACAAAAGCATTTTGTTCCTTATACTGATCCTGAAAGACTCCAACACAATTAAATATGTAAATGAGATCCCGGGGACCATAAGCGAAAAATTCCTTTTTTGTTTTGTCACATTAATAATTAATGAATGATTTTTTTAAATGGTTGATTAAAGATAAGATCGGAAACTTTGGTTTTATTAAGAGTCCGACTACTTAAGCATCATTAAATTTTTTGAAAATTAAAATAAAACATATTAATAAATATAAGTACAAATATTTTTTCAGTTTCTTCTGATAAGTTAATGATTAAATTTAAATCAATTTTGAAATAATTTAATTTACTTCGCCTAAATATCATTAATAAGTTGTCTCTATTACAGTAGTACGCAGTTATCGCTTTCTTCTTCTTCAAGTGCCTTCTCCATTGCGGAGGTTGGCAATCATAATAGCTATTTTAATTTTTGAGGCAGTTGCTCTAAATAGTTGTTTTGAACTGCATCCAAACCATTCCCTTAGGTTTTTTAGCCATGAAATTCGTCGTCGTCCCACGCTTCTTCTGCCACTTATTTTGCCCTGGATTATGAGCCGTAAGATGCTGTACCTTTCTCCTTGCATAATGTGTCCGAAATATTGCAGTTTTCTCTGTTTTACTGTTATCTCGACTTCCTTTTCTTTCCCCATTCTTCTCAACATTTCGGTGTTCGTAACTCGATCCACCCACGAAATCCTCTGAATTCTTCTATAGGTCCACATCTCAAAAGAGTTAAGTCTTCTCATTGCCTCTCGATTCAGTGTCCATGCTTCCATTCCATAATATAGAACACTATATACGTAACATTTAGTTAGTCGTATTTTCAGGGCTAACGTTAGATTTTTGCTGCAGATAACCTTTTTCATTCTAATAAAGTTGGCACGTGCTTTCTCGATTCTGGTTTTTATTTCGATGGTATAGTCATTATTTTCTGTTATTAGGGTTCCCAAGTAAGTGTACTTCTTAACTCTTTCTATGTGTTGGCCTCCTACCATTAGGGTTTCATTATTATTGGTGTTGTTTTTACTAATTATCATGAACTTGGTCTTTTTCGTGTTAAGAGAGAGTCCATATTCTCCACTGACTTTCGATATTTTATTGATTATCCTTTCTAGGTTTTTCAAACTATCAGCTATTATTACGGTGCATACCTAATATTGTTGATTAAAACTCCGTTCACTTTTATCCCTGCTGTTTCAGATTCAAGACTTTCCAATATGACCTCTTCAGAATAAGCGTTATATAGTAAAGGTGGCAATATACAACATTGTCTGACTCCCCTTTGTATTTCCACATCTCCGGATATTTCCTGTCCAAATCTTACTGCCGCTCGCTGATTGTAATACAGATTTGATATCAACCTTAATTCGCTTTGCTGGTGTGCAATTATAAGGCAATCCAAGCTAATCCATAGGAGCGTAAATGGAGTTGCCTATCTAAGACGTGGAGATTTATTTCATCTTATAAGTTTCATGTAGGTTGTAAGTCGACTTGCAAACCTGTATTTAGTATGCCCCATAAAATATCCCTCTACTAGAAAAGTTTCTCTTATGCAACCCACTGAATAACTTTTCAAACTTTTGCTTCCAGTTTCGCGTGGCGCTGCCAGTATCAAGTAAGGGTTCCTTCTTCAATCAGCACTTAAACCATTCCTTTAGTTTAAGTTAGAATATAACCGTTGTATCTACTGTGCCGATATTCCTATATGTGGTGTCTACTGTACCGGTATTTTAATTTTTGTGAAAGTGACTATGTTTTTACTTTGACCAAGATATTTTGTTACGTTTTAAAGAGGTTAAAAAAGTTTAGCGAGAAGAAAAACATCTAAAATTAAGTGTTCTGTCCCAAACTTTGCAGACAAATACAGTGGCCGATCTCGATTTCCGATTTATAGAATTCCGAGCTACAAAGGAATTTATAAAAACTATCGTGTATGTGTTAGACATTTTTAAGAATCTCTTGTAAGAGATTCTAGAAAAGCAGTTAAATATAATGCAGTTCCTGCTCTCTATCTTCCTATATGTGTAAGTAAAACCAAGTGAACGCTTATTTATTTTCTAGAAAACATGAGCGGCTTGTCGAATGGGACGCAAGGTATTATAAAAAAAAATCTATGAACATGCTGCTTACGTGCATTATTATGCACATCAATTAAATTTGGTAATGTTAAACGCTGCACCCGCCAATAAAAATGTCCGAATATTTTTTCCAATTTACAAGGGATTTGTTCTTTTTTTTTCAAATAGTCCTTAAAGAACCGCAATACTAGATCAAATTGTTAACAAACGCTTATCTCGTTCGGCCCCAACAAGATGCAATTTTAATTCTAGAGTTGTTGTTTGTACCGTATTCGAATATAAAGAAAACATTCTAGAGATAACAGAAAACATCTCAGATGACAGTAGAAATGTTAGTACCACGAACCAATCATCAAGGTATGTCAAAATTATCAAAAGCAAGAGTTTCCTTTCATGGTTAAACTTATTTTACAAAATAATGCCTCAAGTTGATTTATTTGATAAGTTTTAAACAAGACAAATTGACCCTGATATCGCAAATAAAAATATATTATCATTTGAATCAAAATTAACAGAAATTAAAAATAATATTACCTCAAACGATGTTGAGCCATCTCCATCTACTTCAAAAAGATTTAAGCTCGATGATTCCGCAGAGTTCTTTTGGAAGGCAAAAGAACTTTGTGATATAATTATTTGTCAAGAAAAAGAACGATTTAGCTTTACAGGTTACTTGGTAGCAGCCAGTCTTTTTTTTTTCGGAACAGTATGTCGAATATAGTACATGTTTTCTCGAACAAATATTTAAGGATACGATTAAAATTTACCTCTTTTTTATCGAACAATAGCTTTGTTCGCGGTAAGGATTTAGAACCAATTCTGAACTAATACGCATGCGCAGTTGAAATAGCAGCGTTCGCGGATAACAAAGTTCAGAATTTTTAGTTACAGTCCCATGTTCGCGGAGAAAATAGCTTTGTTCGCGGAAAGGATTTAGGACCGATTCTGAACTAATACGCATGCGCAGTTGAAATAGCAGCGTTCGCGGATAACAAAGTTCAGAATTTTTAGTTACAGTCCCATGTTCGCGGAGAAAATAATTCGGTTCGAAATCGATTTTGAACCAGTTCTGCCGGTTCTAAGAATTGAAGAAGAACTGTAAGTTCGGAATTTTATGCAGCGCCAGCGTTCATGCTGCGGCCGCAAAGTGCAACTATTTGACAATTGTTTTTATTTTATTTTAGGTTTTTCTCTTGTTTATGTCATTCGTTGCATTTGATGTTCCAGTATATATTTTATTATATTATGTTGGTTTTACTTTAATTAGTGTTAATCGACCTAGAATCTTAAATAATAAGTTAAAAAAGTGTTAGTTTGAACCTAAAAAAATATATTTTTAGTGAATATTCCCATTATGTCAAATCATTTATCATCCAGCGATGAGGACTTAAAAGAAATTTTAGAGTTACTCAAAATTCCTAAAAGTGCTAATTATTTTGAGGAAATTTTGCCCCCCATTTTCAGTTAAGCTGAGAAATGGACAAGAACTGGCGTGTATTATAGTTTGCGATGAATGAAGTTGCATCGTATAGGGACGTATCAGACCGGTTTTTAGTTTTAGTAAAAATGTTTTTTGAATCAAAAAGAAATGGATCTAAAACTATTGCGTTTTATTTTTTGTTTAGAAAAACCCCCATCTTTTTATTAGGCCTATGTTTAGAATTAAATTTACTTTGAGGCTCCCGAAATATGAACTTAACACCAAATAAAGAGTAAACAATAGATATCTGTTAAAATATATATTTGTTTATCAAAAATTCTATTCAGCAAAAAACAAGACGTTTTATTCCAAAAGGAACCGACAGTTAGACTTTGTATTACATAAGAATAACAATTATAATTCAATATTTCCTTAAAATAATACAATTAATAAAACCTAATAAAAGACAGTTTTAAGGTATTTAAAACTACAATAGAACTAGTTTAATCTGCATTTAACACCGTATGAATACCAGAGTGGACGATTCAAAGTTCCAAAATCGTTCGCGGTAAAAACAAATCCTGAACCGGTTAATAACTGAGCATGCGCTGTACGGCAATCCTGAACTAATTCCGTACTAGTTCTGAATCGGTTCGGAAAGTGATCCGCGAACAAAGCTAATAACTCTGTACAGAACTAACCGTCATATATGGAACTGAAGAATATAATCAATTTCGGGATTTCTGGTCCTTTATGATTATCTTTCGCAAAATATTGAGCTAAGTGAGACATTTAGTGAAGTTCTAAAACTTTTAAATATTGTAATTACTATTCCGATAGCATCGGCTGAAGTAGAACGATGCTTTCCTACCCTCAAATGGATAAAAACGTTTTTCCAGAATATTATGAGCCAAGAAAGACTTTGTTTTGGAAATGCTTTATAAAGAACGGGATCTTATCGAAAGCATACCTGATTTCAATCAGCAGGTTATTAATAAGTTTGCTAATGCGAAAGATCGGTGTATGGATTTTCCTTATAAATAATTCACAGAGTAAGTTATACGTGCATTTTGTTTTGACTGTTATATTTTTAAAATGTACTACCTTCTTTATGTTTAGTTGTTCAAAATGCACTGCTTTCTTTCATACTAACTCAATTTTTAAAGAGTTTTATTGTTATACATATCTATGTTTTTAATGTACCATTGGAACAGCAACTCCTACTTTTTAATGCACTACCAGCCATTGAGACGAAGTAAGTAAATTTTTAGTTTTCTTCCTCTATAAATGGGTTATTTACGAAGAAAATTAAAAGAGCAAGGTGGATAGAATTGAAAAATTACATACATACATTTTTTTCAACTTGTCTATTTGAATTTTTGCCAGTGAGAAAACGAATAAAATAAAACTCCAAAAAAGTATTTTATGTTAAACCCAAGAAATAATACTTCTTCTTGCGGTACCTATTCGCTTCAAATGAGTTATGTAATTGATAGGGTAAACTATTTCTGTAAATTTTGTAATCAGGAGATTTGTCTTCTTCCTGGACTTGTTTTTCTGTAAACTTTTTCTTATAGAATTGGTTGCAATATCGTTGTTTATTCCTTATCACGTGGTGTAACGAGCATTATTTTTTCATTCTATGACACACCTTCTAGTCCTTCTATGATCCACGCATGAGATTTTCAACATGCATCGAAGACTGTAAGTTTTTTGTAGAAGCCTTTGTGAACGTCCACGATTTAATTCAAGAGTAGATTATGACTACTAAAATAGGCTAATCTGGCTTTTTCAATTTTCTGTTTTAGCTCACGTGAATGGTCACATTAGTCATTAAAATTTATGCTTCAATAGTTATATTTGCATACTCTGGCTCTTGACTACTAAAAATAGGCTAATCTGGCTTCTTCAATTTTCTGTTTTAGCTCATCAAAAACTGATTAATTTGTTGTTTCAGAAGATATAAGAGCTATGCATGATTTCTAAAAATCTGTTCAAAGTGCAAGATAGTCATTAGTAAAAAGTTTTAGGCTTTGACATGCTTATATATGACTTAACCTCAATGTTGCAGAAGTGCAAACGGACAAAGACACTAACTAAATTTACGTAAACATTCATCAAAATAGATAAAGATTTGATTTGGCAGCGTATTTTTGAATCAAAAAGCTAATTTTATGTTAACCATGCTAAGTTAAAAAGCAGCAAAGGCAACATACAGCCTTGTTTTTTGTTTCTTGGCATGACTGCTATTAACGATATTTTATTTAAATGGTTTTAGTCACTAGTACATCGGTATATGAGATAATCAGAAATATATCTCAAGTGATAACACAATTTGCAATAAATATAGCCGTAATAAACAAACTATTAATACAAAAATTGATCTGAGAATAATGGGAAACTCAAGAAAGGATCTTTGAAATCGCATGTATTTTCGTTACCACTCTCCTCACATACCACGAAGGTATTATTCTCTAGAAATAACATTGGTAGTCTTAAGACGCAATGATATATAGGATTGGACTTTGAATTTATTAAATATATTGATTAATAATCGGTCAAACGTTGGCCACGCAGGGTGCCCCTGGGATCATTATCGTTCAAGATAGAATATCATGCAAGCGAGATGGAGTAAAAAAGAGTGAGATATATTATGTACATATTGGGATGGGTGACAATTAGGAATTATTATTTAAATGGGACGACACGAAGTTTTATATATTTTACTAATGGAAGTACACCTGGTGATACTGAAAAGTTTCAGTAATAACTTTAATTGTTGTGCAATTATAAAACTTTTGTGCGTAGAGGTCGGTGTATCTATTCTTCACACTAATAAATAAAAAGTGTCAGGTTATACGCCTTTTTATTTTTAATGTCAAAATATTCTTCTCAGTTCCTAGTGTAAAGAAAGTTTCCTGGCGAAGTCAGAACAAGGTACTGAGAAAACTTCTGCGTTTCATCACTGAAATACTTAAGACCCTCTTTATTTTACAGTATGTACAGGGTTTCCAATTTTCCATGGTTTTGCGGGTTTTCTCCGTTATTAGTAAAAATAGAAGGATAAGATTTTAGTGGCACTGTGCTACTTTATAAAAAGCGAACGATGCTACTAACAGAATTTTCATAAAGCTCTTGGTTTTGGAGATACAGAAAAATTTTGAGAATTTTGCATTTTGAGACACCCCTCGTATCTCGGTTTCATTACCACTTATCGCAAAATTAAAAAATAGAACTATTGGGGCTTTTCATATAGGGTTCAGTGGTGTAGTCAGTTATCAGTTTAATTGTTTCGGAGAAATAGATCAAACTTGCTTTTTTTTAATGAGACATTCCATATATTTTTGAATATTGTAATTTAATATAAAAATCAAAATTTCAGTAAGAAATAAATAAATCTGTCGGGTTTAAATACTTGTCTATAAGTTACTCTCCTTTCAGGTAGAGGAAAAGAGAAGAATATAAAGAAACAGTTTATTTCCTTTAATTTTTAAAATTTCGCATCACTCCGGTGAATGAGTGTCCGAGAAAATGTGGAATATCTCTCGGATATGAAAAAAAACACGTAAAAGGAATACTACAAGTTCATATAAACTTTTTTCGTATCGCCTCCTCTTCGAAGATATGTGCTTCCAAGGAGCTGCAATGGAATCAAGTTTTTTACACATAATTATTGAACCACCAGGTATATTTCAATTTTTTTTAAATATGATGTATACCAGGTAAGATACTTCAAATTACTATCCAAGAAAGTGTTGAGAATTACTCATAGCTGGGAGGCTTAATTATATTAATAAACAAAGATTCGCTTGGAAAATCTATAGGGTGCAGTATGCTGTAAGTATGATGCATAAATAACGTCATTTGTTTATAACAAAATGAATGCATGATGGGCACATGGCATTATGATATTTGAGTCCCATTATTTGCGATACATCGATTTAAAAAAAAATGATCAAAATCGCTTCATTAGAAACCGAGAAAATGAAATTTTTTTTCAGATATGTATTTTGAATGTTCGAATTCAATTTTAAAATGAGAGATCCTCACCCCTCTTTTTTTCATTTTTCATGCGCGCGGACGATATTCTTTTCATTTTTTATTAAAGTTTCCAATAACATAAACAGTTAAATATTTGTATCAAAAAAGAGCTCGGCATGACAAAGTTTTTGGTTCAAGAATCAGGTCGGTATTGTTTATAGATTCACCGTAACAGGCCAACTTTGACAGTTTGTGTCTCGGAAACCAATTGACGGATTTGAATTTTTTTTTTCACGAAAAGAAGTGTCTTTCCAAGTACTTTCAAACCATGTATTGCAACAAAAATTCCGAGATAATCCATTTGTTTATAAGCAAAAATATCAACAATGTCTTTAAATAATTCCTGAGGGCGTCCAAATCATCCGATTTTGATTCTGAAAAAAACGTTGGAAAACTTGAGTTCCCTACTATATGTCGAAAGCTTGTTATTTTATCATGGCATAAAGTTTTCTTTGCTCTAATGTGAAGGTCCTTAGAGAAATTTAAATGGTCGAAAAAAAAATGATTAAAAACGTGTTTTTTTACCTTTTTTTTTAATTATTGCTATTTTGCAATAAGGAAAATATATTTTGAGATTTCCGACTAACTCTATCTTATAGCAAATTTTATTACGAAACTTTTTTTCCTTTTCAACTTTTTTCTAAAATAAATACCTTCAAAGTTACAGGAGAAAAAAGTTAAAAAATAACGTTTTTATTAATAAAAACAATGTTGCCCAGCTTTTTGAAAGTAAGTCTATCAAATTTATTGAGGTTATTTTGAAGGCTTTCCATGTTCCATTTCACATCCACGAAACCTTGATATTTTACAGATAAGCCCTGGTCTACAAATTCGAAACAGCTTAAATTAACAAAATATTTTAACGTTTTTATTTCGATCGAATTATCTACAGAAATGACAGCCACGCTTAACAAAAATTGTGTTTTAGATTTACTCGATACTTTCAAAATCGATCGCTAATCGGAAGTTTCCCTCAATAAAACTAAATACTCTTTCCTTAACTCGGCTCATTCTACGCGAAGATTTATTGCAATCGAAGAAATTGACTTGGCATAATGGCGTGTGATGTTCCCGAGACTATAGACAATAAAAAATAAATTATAACCGAACGTTTAAGAGTCCCGTTACGTTTATTTAATACCAACTAATCATGCGAGGCCTGAACATTTAAATATAAATCGCCCCGTACGGGGTGGTACGCTGCTCTACCCCACTTCGAGTCCCTCAAAGGCCATTTACTTAAAGGGAAGGTTTTTTTTTTCTCGTGTCGTGAGACAAGAAACGATTTAATTTTGCTTAGCTGTCAGAATGGGGTATTTTTCAGTTCGAGGATTCTTAAGGGGATTCGAACGCTCAACATTTATATCCCGTATGGAAGCTGTAAATGGAAGTTACCGTTTTCTCTATTTAATAGGTGCTGCTTGCGTCTTGGTCTCCGTGAATACCCGGAGAATAGGTATTTTTGTTCTTATGTTTTAAAATTGGTTTAATAAAGTGTACGGAGTCTTCCAGGTATTATAGAATATGGGTCTTAACTCTAAAACAGTCGTAATCTACTTCGCTTTAATAGTTTATTGGTTACTAATTTGAAAATCGATGACATTGTTTCTAATGCAGCTTTCTAATCCGATAGAACCAATCCAATGCAGTTATAATCACTTGAAATCTACGTAATAAATCGTTCTGACTGAGGTTTCTATCAGATGCAATATTTTTTATATTACTAATTGAAACGTTGCATTTGACAGAAACTTCAGTTGGAACTGTTTATTACGTGAATTTCAAGTTGATAAAATTGCATCAGATCAGAACGCTGCGTGAGAAATGAGAGCTATAGCAGACTTTTTGATTCTTCAAGATGTTTGTTTTAGACGCAAAAATTTGTTTCACATTTTCTTTCGAATAATGGGAAAACCTTCATTTTTCAGTATAAACGATTCTTTCCTCTATCTTGGGTCCGCTCTGTATACCAAATTGGTGAGTGTTTTTCTGTTTCATTTCTTTCCTGAGGTTTTGGCAATATTAGATGGTGATTTCAAAAAGTGGAGCACTCAAGGCATTCTGTATATCAAATTGATGCGTGTTTTTCAAACTGTTTCATTTCTTCACTCAGATTTTGGTGACTTCAAAACATTGTTGCATGTGGCGCACTCAAGGCATTCAATTCTTCGGTTTGGTCATGACGTCGATTCCGATTAGTATCAGTTTTCAAAAAGACCAGTCAAATCTCAGGTACTTTAGTTTTTGTGCTAGTCGCCTTTTGCCCTTTTAAATACAAGTGCAAGGAAAATAGTCATAAAGATTTCCAGTTTTTTACAAGTTACTGTCTGGTCTAGGACAATTCCAAATATGTTACTTCTTAGGACAGTTCTATCATAGTCTTTCTGATTTTAGAAGCTATAAAACTCCTTTTTCTCAAATTTGTAAATGTAACTTTGACTGTTTTGCATGGATTAATATTAAGTCTTTTCATTGAGCACTAGTTCCTGGGACGGTACTCTAGATTTATAGTCGGTCAATTTCAGGGATATTACATAAAAGAAAATAAAGAAATTATTGTAAAAGATTCTTTTTTTAGAGGAGTGTCAAGGTGAGTCCTCTCACTTGTCAATACCCCAGAATATATCGGGCGTTAGTTTAGATAATTTATACTATTGTAACAAAGCACTAGAATAATTTTTTGATGCGTCCTTTTAGAAATACTATTTTGATGATTCCTTATAAAAATATTATATCGTTGAATCAGCGTTATAATAATGTAACGAAATAAATTTGTTATATTTGTCTGGACTTTATTTTCATATATTCTAGTGGATTCTATAGGTATATAAATAGAGATAGGAAAAGCGTAGTTAGTTGCATTTCAACAGTGAAGGTGTTAAAAAGTAGTAATTAAAGAGTTGTTATTTATTAGTGAAAAGTATCATATTTTTATTATGCGGACCCATTGAGTGATTTTAAAGAGAGAAAATGGTAACATTTGGTGTGATTAAGTATTATCACCGAGTTTCCAGAAAATTCTATTTATAAACCAGAAGAGATAGAGAAAAATGAATTTTACTGTTAAATTGTTATCAAGTAAGAAGATAAGATTAATTTTCGATAAAGTTCAAGAATCTTCTGGTTTAAAAATGAAAAAGATAGCGAAAAATGGACTTCATCATCGTCTTTGTTATTAAGAAAGAAACCTAGAACTGAGTTTTCGACAAAGTTCTAGAACATTCTATTTGGAAATTAAAAGAGATAGTGAAAAACTGACTTCACCATCGAATTTGTCATCAGAGAAGCTTCGATAAAGTTCTAGAATATTCTATTTCGAAACTAAAAAAGACATATGAGAAGTAGGCCAAGAAGTACATAGTATTGAATCAACTGTGTGACAAGAAGTGAGAGAAATTGTAGACGGGATAGAATCAGAAGGACGCCAAGAAATTAAATTTAAAATAAAGGACCTTCAGAAAGTAGATAATCAAATAAAGAAGCATGGCCCTTCTGATAAAGTAACGACTACAGGACAGAACATCAAACATCTAACTTACGATGATCAAATTAGAGCTGTCGCTAGTGTTCATAACTAGAATTTTGAAGAAATGCCTACTGCATTAGTAACTACACTTCGTGGATCAGCACTGGATTTATTTCTATAACCCAACAAAAAGACTATGAAATCCTTGGTGCTGCTTTGAAAAGAATATCTGGAGATCAACATCGGCAACTCAAATCAAGACATCAGAGATGGAGGAACGTTTACAAGAATATGAAACAGACGTCCAACGCCTTGTTCATCTGGCTTGTTTAGGAACTATAGAATAATTCCGAGAAAAGCTGATGATCCAGTATTTTATTGATGGAATTGGAGATTAGGAAATACGGCGTATGTTGCTTATAAGTAGGTTTAGTAATTGTAGTGAAGCGGTGGACAGGGCTTTGGAAATAGAAGCAGCTTATAATGTATCAAGGACAAAAATAAGATCAGTTACTATAGAGGAAAATAAAAATCCATCAAACCAAACAATGAAGACAATGTTTTCTGAAATCCTTAAGAAACTATACACAAGAGGTAAAACTTCACGTTATAGAAGAAACCAAATAGAGTGCTACAGAGGTGGACGAACTAGACACATGAGAACAGACTGTCGAGTGCGATTAAGGTCTTGTTCATTATCCAGAGACCGCACAAAAGAGACCCAGGAAAAATTACAACAGCACAATTCTAAAATGAAACGTAAAATACGTGATACTTTACATTATAGCAGAAACAGATATGGACAAATTGAATACATGAGAAGGAACAGGCAGGTGCAATTAAGAAATCAGATAAAGTGCTACAGATGTAGACGGACTGGACACATGAGAAAGGGTTGTTGAGTGCAGGAAAAGAATAATTCATAATGAAAATCATCTTTGAGAAGTTTTATAAGATGAATGGCAGGGGATTCCAGTTGATGTATGTCAAAATCTTGTCGATTCAATGCCAGGAAGATGTAGGGAAGTCATTTAGGCATAAGGTTTTTCATCAAAATGTTGAACTTTGCTCCTTTAATTTGTATAGATTGTGGAAACAATATTTTTTCCATACTTTTGTCCCAAGTGTTTTTTTATCTATCATAGGAGAATTTTGTTTTATTTTGCATTTTCATTTGTTGAATAAAAAGTTATCAATTTAGTAATGTATGTTTATTTTTCGATACATAATTAATTATTGATCACCAAATATTAAGAATATAAACAAAGAAACAAATCTTTCTATGTCCATGACTGTATTATATATATATATATATATATATATATATATATATATATATATATATATATATATATATATATATATATATATATAGATTAATATTGACATCACAATTATAATATACATTTATAAATAATATTTTAAAATATTGTATTTAACGTAGAAATTTTATTACGATTTTTTCAATCGCCCGCAGTTAACTGCGAAAAGCGACTTCCTAATCCTGCCACTTCATACGTTTCCCTCCGAAATTCCCCCCGAAGTCATGAGCGTTAAAATTTTAATATGCGCTTCGTATTTTCTCTTAGAAGCTTATGAAGTACGTCTTCGGCTTGTCTAAGGTTTTATAAGGTTATATGAGGCTCGAGGGATAACAGTAATTATAAAGTTTGAATTGGTCTGGAGAGCGGTGCAGCAGATGTCGTAGCAGGATTATTAAAGTCTCCTAAGAAATTGCGGTTTTTGAAAGATAATGGGGGAAGTTTTAATATCGGAGATTTAAGGAAAAAACAATGTAAGTTGCTAGTTTCTTTTTAAGTCTTACGTACTATGGTGGACGAAGTTTCTGCTTAATTGCATTCGATTTATTTAAATAAAAATGGGTAGTATAAATATATAATAATATAATATATACAAATAAGTAAATTAAATAAAGGCAAGATACAACCAGAAGCATTTGCAATGCAGAAGAGCGAAACAATAGATGCAACGGAAGCAGACCAAAATATACAAATATCGAGATATGAAACAGGCTAAAAGAATTGGTCATCGCACTATGAAAGCCGAATTGACCAGCGAATTTGTCAGGAGGGTAAGGCGGGTATTACGAACTAACTTAAATAGTAGAAATTTGTTTAAGGCGCTCAACAAGTATGCTTGCTCTGCACTTAGCTATTCTTTTGGAATTGTGAAATGGAGCAGGACAAAACCTGCAAAGAAAAATAAGGACACTTCTAATAAAAGCATAAAAACATCACCCTCGGAGTGCTATTGAACGTACAATGCTTTCAAGACAACAAGGAGGAAGAGGATTGGTGAATATTGTTAAGCAGCTCGACCAATAAATAATAAACTTACATTCATATTTCCACAAATTAGCGGACTCTTCCACAGTACACCGAGCAATAGCGAGGCAGACGATTCAACGTCGCTACAGCTGAGGGAACAAGATATTACTTCTCACCACCAAACAGACCAAGAGAAGTTACAAACCTGGCTACAGAAGCCACTTCATGGACGACATTCAAATGAGGTCAATCAAAAAAATGTCGATAACTCGGCGTCGAACTACTGGTTGATTTCGGGACAGATGTTTCCGGAAACGGAGGGCTCCTTGTTAGCTATACAAGACCAGGTTATTCCAATGAAGAACTATCGGAAGTTCATCATTAGAGTTCCCTCAATAGAAAATGACCAATGCAGATATGTCAATCCAGCACATAACAGGAGGATGCCAAGCGTTTGCCGCAACCGCGTATAAGGAAACACACGACTCTAATCCGCTAAGATACTCCACCAAGAGTTAGCAGAAGTTTAAACCTATTACAGGTAGGGAAAGTATCTTATTACAAATACAATCCGGAGCCTATTCTTGAGAATAGCCAGTTTAAGTTATATTGGGATCGAACGGTTCTGATGGATCAGACAGGTGCCTCACAATAGACCAGACATTATACTAACATATAAAATTTCTAAGCGAACTACACTAATCGACATTGCTGTACCTAACAGCAACCTAACAGCAACAACCTAAGGCGAAAATACAACTAGAAAAATCACTAAATACGGAGATCTGGAGGTACAAATCCGAGGACAATGGGCAGTGAACAGCGTTCAAATGATTCCCATAATACTGTCAACAACTGGAGTGATATCAAAGAACCTCCTGCAGAACATCAAGGGACTGGACCTTAGTGAGCATGTGTATAAACCGATGAATAAAGCAATTCTCTTTGCAACCGCACGACCTTCCAAAGGTTCGTAGGAAATACAGCAGACCACGTCACCTAGGACTCGATAACATGGAAAGGGTTCCCACAGAGCTTCATACTTTTGGTATCTTTGTGTACCTGGTACGAGTCAATATTCCCTGGAGGAAGTGCGAAGCTGTTTAGCTTGTAAATCATAAAAGTATACAAGATGTTCGGTAAGTATATGTTAGGCATCAAAATAACCTAATTTTTTACCTTCATGGAGATATGGGATTACACAGTGATTCACGTTTTTGGCAGACATATATTCAAATGAAATTTTGGCATGTTGTATAACTGACAAAGACTTACGAATCCAGGCTATAAACAAACTTTAACATTACCAAGAAAGTTAGAAATTGTTTCGCTACCAAACTCAAAGGCACAAAATTTCAGGTGTCAGGCTCCGAGCAAAAGTTCAATTTTTAGATACTTTAGACATTTATCTAAAAAAATGTAATCTATCTTTATTTTCGAGAAAAATCAATTGGACTGCGTCCAATTAGAGTAGAAATCTTGAGTAAGAAGAATATATTATTGATTAGACTGCTGATAATCAGCCTAGTTCTCGTTGCAGTTGCAGTTAATGCTCTATCTACGAGATCTTTTACAATTTCGTGTTTGGTGTTGTTGGAGTCGTTGGATGAATAGTTTAGCTATTGTCCTGTGGGTGTGTGTGTGGATTTTCTGTAGATTGAGGTTCGAATTTGCTTGCTATTTATTTCAACTAAATACAAGGACTGAAATTTCCTTGAGCGTGGAATCATGAAGCTGCAAGAGAGATTGCAAAAGATTACTGAATAAAATGGAAAATATACAATTGATTAAAGTTGATTCTTTGTATAAGAAAAAGAGAGAGAAACAAGAGTTTTACTTCGCATTACAAAATCGAAAATACTTTCGTATCTACCCTTATTTTAATAAAGGTTAGTATTTGCTACACGAATAACATTGAAAAAATTGAATATTAATACATTTCTTAATACTCATAGTGAAAATGATTGATCCATCAAAAATTTTTTCTTCAAAAATAAATTATGAAAATTTATAATATAATCGATAATTTTGCCATGCATAGTCTATAGATGTCATACTTCTTCACATTTACCGTTATTGTCCGAATTGCAGATCAAAATTTACATAAATTATCTCCTAGATAATATATTAGATATCTTTATTATAAAATTTTGCATAAAATATGTCAATATGTTTATTAAATAAATAATTTTTTAAAAATAACTAAACTGGCTTCAAAAGTTGCACTGAAAAGCAAAAAAATAAATTAACAGTTATTTAATATTGCAATTAATTTGATAATTGTAGGTTTACTTAATACTTAGGAAATTAAATGTAACCACCCCAGCAGCAATAATACATTACCATCAAAGCTGTATGCGACTTTCCCCATTTAACCCTTTTTCTTTATCTTATAGTTTCCGATATCCCAATACATTCATCACCAATGTGGACATACTGTATATTATATATGAACAATTCCGATTGGAGGACGGAACGACGGCCAAATTGGAAATTCACGCTTGAGATAACGCAATCTATCGGCAAACGAGATATTTAAATAGGCTTCCCTTGTTCTTTCAATTTTGCATCCCACCCGGTTTCTTTTCTTTTTTGTTTATCGCCGCTCTTGCCAGAAAAATAATTGAATTCCGAATTGAACTCGCAAGATAAAAAGAAAACTGCGATAGGAAGAAAATTACGTTTTAAAATAATTTTTTATTTATATTTTAATTATATATATATATATATATATATATATATATATATATATATATATATATATATATATATATATATATATATATATATATATCCAGGGTTTTTGGTACATCGATAGAAAGTTTTGAAGAGGTGATGTCATTTTGAATAATTTATGCCATACATGCCTTAATACCAAAAAAGCACGGTTGTCGAGTTACAGCACATTTTATAATTTTTCGGTTTTCTGGCAACTGGTGATTAAAAATTTAATTTTTATGATACTGGTATAATTTTTCGGTTTGAAATATTTTTATTCTTATTCTTTGGTTCATACACTATAATAACAACAAGAGGACTAAAATGAAAATAACACACAGAAAACTGTTCAGTCAAAAATGTTATTCATCTACGAAAATTCAAGTTTCATTCTTAGATTTGAGTGAGGTTTTTTTCTAGCAGTGAGAAAAATAAATACATTCAATTTATTTTAAAAAAAACTTTGTTGAATTACCTTTACAGTGGTTTATCGAAATCCGTATCAAGAAAATATTAAATCCATTAAATTCAGGAAAGTTATTCATATTAATGAAATTAACAATTTTCCCTGTTTATTTTTACTTTCCTAAAATTACCAAAATCACATTAAGTATTATTTTACATGTTATGTTCGAAGGGTGAGCCAGTTTTTCTAATACATTTTCGGGCACTTTTCCTCACTTGAGTGGTGGTTACGCCTAGTCTCATTTCTTCCCTAAGTGTGACACCTGCTTCATTAATTCCTTCAATCAGTTGATTATGGTCCATTATTTCAACTTTATAGACAAGTTCTTTCATACGTCCCAGATGTGAAAATCTATAGGCGTCAGGTTTGGGGACCTCGCAGGCAGGGAATGTTTCATTTAAAAAATCTCTTAGGTCAAGCCGATAATGTGCTGGACATCCGTCGTTCTGGAAAATTATTTTGTCTCTAACGTTCAATTGTATTTCATCCACGATATTCGGCATTTTATTTCGTAAAAACTCCAAGTAATTGTCTCCGTTTAAATGTACAGGAAGGAAACATGGCCCGATGAAAGTTCTTTCGATTACCGCTGCCCATACATTTACACTGAATTTCTGTTGGAAGTATATTTCTTTTTTCATATGCGGATTCTCATCAGCCCAATAATGCAGATTGTGAAAGTTGGTGATTCTCTCCCGAGAAAATTTCGATTGATCGGACCATAAAATACTTTTTAAGAAAAGTCGATCTTCCATATCAGCATTTAACAAATAATGGCTGAACAGAATTCTCCATGCTGGATCACCTTCTTCAAGGCCTTGAACCGGGGTCTAATGAAATAGATGTTTTCCTTCAACTTTCAAAACGTTCCACATTTTCCAAGTAGACAAATTAAGTTGATGATTAGCTACCTTTCTAGTACGCGTGGTTGGATCTGCATCAAATGAATCCAAAATTTGTTGTTCTACTTCGACAGCATGTCTTCTTCTTCTTCTTCAAGTGCCATCTCCGCGACGGAGGCTGGCAATCATCATAGCTATTCGTACTTTAGAGGCGGCTGCTCTGAACAGTTCGTTCGATGTACACCCATACCATTCTCTCAAATTACGCAGCCATGATATTCTCCTTCTTCCCACGTTTCTCTTTCCATGTATTTTTCCCTGTATAATCAGCTGAAGCAGGGCGTATCTCTCCCCACGTGTAATGTGCCCAAGGTATTGCAGTTTTCTAACCTTAATTGTATTCAGGACTTCCATCTCTTTATTCATTCTTCTCATAACTTCGTTATTTGTGACGTGGTCTACCCATGATATTTTTAGGATTCTTCTATATACCCACATTTCAAATGACTCCAATCTTTTAATCGATGTCGCATTCAGGGTCCAGGATTCTATTCCATAAAACAAAATCGAGAAAATGTAGCACCTCGCCAACCTAATCCTCAATTCCAACTTTAAGTCTCTTGTGCAGAGAACTCTTCTCATTTTATTGAAGCTTGTTCTTGCTTTTTCTATCCGTGTCTTGATTTCCTGGATATAATCGTTTGTGGAGTTAATCATTGTACCCAGATATGTGTATTTTTCTACTTGTTCAACGTTGGTTCCATTAATTGTCAGATTTTCGTTGTTTCTTTGTGTTCTTGATATTCTCATAAATTTCGTCTTTTTGACGTTCATTGTTAGTCCATACTCATGTCCACACTCCGCTATTCTGTTTGCCAGTCTCTGAAGGTCCTCCATATTTTCTGCAATTATGACCGTGTCGTCCGCATATCTAATGTTATTAATCGGTACTCCGTTTACTCTTATTCCAGCACTTTCTCCTTCCAGAGCTTTTTTCAGGATTTCTTCTGAGTATGCATTAAAGAGGAGTGGTGATAATACACATCCTTGCCTCACTCCGCGTTTGATTTCCATTTCCTCTGAGTGATGTTCTTCGATGCGTACCTTTGCTCTTTGTTTATAGTATAAGTTTAATATGATTCTAAGGTCGTTATAGTCTAACTGTTTTGTCTTGAGAATATTAATTAACTGATCGTGGCGGACTCTATCGAATGCTTTGTTATAGTCGATGAAACATATGTACAAATCTTGGTTGACATCCAGGCACCTTTGAATCAGTACATTAAGTGTAAAGAGGGCTTCCCGCGTACCTAAGCCTTTACGGAAACCAAATTGTGTCTCATGTCTATCTGCATGCAATCTTTCTCTGAAATGAAGATTACCGGTTTCACAAATACGGCGATATGTGTTAATAAAAATTTGTACATTGGGAATTCTTCTTCCAGGAAATCGATCTCGATATAGTCGTTGAGCTGCAGCTGCATTGGCGTCTGCTCTATCATATATGAAAATTATATCAGCTTATTCTAAACTGGAAAAGTATCCATCGTTTTGTCAACAAGGCAATTTTAAATTTAGCAAATGGATACTGAATTGGTATAAAATACAATGGCAAGACGTGTGCGACCAGCACTAAAGCCAATATCTGTATGGCTGGCTAAAGAAACTGGTGGTGTTTTTATTTTGTTTATGTTTATTTTAAAAATAACAATTACCGGCCTGGTGAACAGAAACACAAAAATTCGTCTTTTAGGCGTTCAGAACATCCAATGCAATATACTAGATATTTTGTATTTTAATTAAATAAAGAAAAAGTGAAAAGAGGAAATTATTAATTTCGTTAATACGAATATCCTCCCTGGATTTAATGTATGTAATATTTTATTGATACGGGTTTCGATAAACCACTGTAAAGGTGATTCAATAAAGTTATTTTTAAAATAAATTGAATTCATTTATTTCTCTCACTGTTAGAAAAAAAACCTCACTCAAATCTAAGAACTTGAATTTTCGTAGATGAATAAAATTTTTGAGTGCACAGTTTTCTGTGTGTTATTTTAATTTTGGTCCTCTTGTTGTTATTATAATGTATGAACCAAAGAATAAGAAAAAAAAATATTTCAAATAGAAAAATTATACCAGTATCATAAAAATTAAATTTTTAATCACCAGTTGCCAGAAAACCGAAAAATTATAAAATGTGCTGTAACTCGACAACTGTGCATTTTTGTACTAAGGCATATATGGCATAAATTATTCAAAATCACATTCTCTATCACCCCTTCCAAACTTTCTATCGATGGACCAAACACCCTATATATATATATATATATATATATATATATATATATATATATATATATATATATATATAATTTTTTAATTAAAGGGCAGGATAGGGTAAATGTGGACACGAAGAAATAAAGGTACCTTAATATTTCAGTTAAAGATTAAGGATGAAAAACCTCCAATTTCAAAACTTTTTCATGTATGAGGTAGAAACAAGTTGTATGTTATATCACTTTGTGGACCCCCTACGTACCCATTTCTAGTGTGAGCTAATATACAAGTTAATTCTACTATACTATTGTCACGGTTAAAAATTTATCTTAAATTTACTATGGTTAATTCGGTTCATTTTACCTTCTTTTTGCTAATATTTACGTTTTGGGCAGCACTATATCATTGTTATTAAGAATATCTCATTTCTCCTTCGTATAACAGCCTAATATTCGTTGTATTTTTGGGTCCTATTGCTTTTCGAGCCATTCCAAATTTCACTCCCTTGCAAATTTACTTCTCAACTTAATTATTTTCTTTATCTTTCAGTAAATTTACCTGTAAGAAATACAGCCCTAATTAAAATCCTTTCATAACTTGTATTTTTAGGTCGGCAACTCTACTTTACTGTTTTAGGTTGTTTATATTTAAATTAAATGTTGTTATTTACCTTTTTATAAGATATCATTTTTTTTGTGCTGATTATTTCAGATTAAATTGTTACATTTATCTATTTTAGTTACAGTTTTCCGAATTTTAATTTGAAATATTTTCAAGGTTTTGTTTACATTTTTGTTGGGGTTTTGTGACCTTTTCAGTTGACGTTTAGGCAAATTTGCATTTTTTTAGGCCGTTGCAGTTTGGGAAGAAATTTGGGTGAGTTACTAATACCGTGTTGCTAATGGCTGAGGGAAGATTCTTATTTCCTATTTTAGGGGTCAACAATGAAGTTCTATTTCATTTTGGTCGGAAATGTCAACGACTTATTAGTTAGCAATGTTGTTTAAGTCCACTATTTTGAACTGTCATTTCTTTTGTCGAATTACTACTTGTTTAAGGTCCCTTTTGTCACGCCCCCTATGTTGAGGGAAAAAGAAGCTCATACAGCGCAGGTTTCGGGCTTCCTATAAAATGACGAGAATTTAACTGTCAATCCTACCTTTTCCTGTGAAGTTTTGCATTGTTGAATCGAGAAATTTCCATCCCGATTTATTGCCGCCATCCTGCGGGTTTTTGATGGAAAATTTCATTTTGTGTACCTCGATAGCATTGTGGTGATTTATGGATTTAATATTTTTTTGGCTAGTTATCGAGGTACGCCCTGGTAACAGGGATTTTGTCGGCCCCTTGGCATTATTATCAGGAATCAGTCTGACCCCAGAAAATCGAGGTCTACCCTCTGGGCATAAGAACAGTCCAGATCCACCTTCTAGGCATAATAACAGTCCAGATCCACCCTCTGGCAAAAGTCCACCATCAGAGCTAGAAGAAGTTCAACAGATCATCAACAATTTAGGACTTCTCTTATCATCAAAATTTAGAGTAATTATTAATAAAAAAAAAAAACAGTTCTTTTTTTAACATTTTTCTTTAAGTTTCATTTATCCCGCAACTTCTGTCACTTTTGCAGTGCGTTACCTCTTTTTTTTTATTTTGTTATTTTGGTGCAGCAAGATATAGATCTAGGTTGGACGCTAGTCCCGAGCAACAACGTGGGGGGATTTCCGAGTTTACCCGGCCAAAACTCAGTGGCGCCTATTAAATAAATACCTACCCCTACTCTACGGCATAGGGGCTAGCTCGGCACTTTGCTAACTGGTGGCGCTTCTAGTTCGCCATTTTACCGGATTAAATGCCCAGTGAGTCCCAATGAGAACGAAACAACACTGTCGACATTTTGTGTACCCGGAGCTTTTCTATTATCGCACTTTTAGTTAAAGAGTAATGTGTATTGAAAATCTGTATCAGCAAAGTCGAATGTTTTATTTTAATTAAAAAATTATATATATATATATATATATATATATATATATATATATATATATATATATATATATAATTTTTTAATTAAAATAAAACATTCGACTTTGCTGATACAGATTTTCAATACACATTACTCTTTAACTAAAAGTGCGATAATAGAAAAGCTCCGGGTACACAAAATGTCGACAGTGTTGTTTCGTTCTCATTGGGACTCACTGGGCATTTAATCCGGTAAAATCGCGAACTAGAAGCGCCACCAGTTAGCAAAGTGCCGAGCTAGCCCCTATGCCGTAGAGTAGGGGTAGGTATTTATTTAATAGGCGCCACTGAGTTTTGGCCGGGTAAACTCGGAAATCCCCCCACGTTGTTGCTCGGGACTAGCGTCCAACCTAGATCTATATCTTGCTGCACCAAAATAACAAAATAAAAAAAAAGAGGTAACGCACTGCAAAAGTGACAGAAGTTGCGGGATAAATGAAACTTAAAGAAAAATGTTAAAAAAAGAACTGTTTTTTTTTTTATTAATAATTACTCTAAATTTTGATGATAAGAGAAGTCCTAAATTGTTGATGATCTGTTGAACTTCTTCTAGCTCTGATGGTGGACTTTTGCCAGAGGGTGGATCTGGACTGTTATTATGCCTAGAAGGTGGATCTGGACTGTTCTTATGCCCAGAGGGTAGACCTCGATTTTCTGGGGTCAGACTGATTCCTGATAATAATGCCAAGGGGCCGACAAAATCCCTGTTACCAGGGCGTACCTCGATAACTAGCCAAAAAAATATTAAATCCATAAATCACCACAATGCTATCGAGGTACACAAAATGAAATTTTCCATCAAAAACCCGCAGGATGGCGGCAATAAATCGGGATGGAAATTTCTCGATTCAACAATGCAAAACTTCACAGGAAAAGGTAGGATTGACAGTTAAATTCTCGTCATTTTATAGGAAGCCCGAAACCTGCGCTGTATGAGCTTCTTTTTCCCTCAACATAGGGGGCGTGACAAAAGGGACCTTAAACAAGTAGTAATTCGACAAAAGAAATGACAGTTCAAAATAGTGGACTTAAACAACATTGCTAACTAATAAGTCGTTGACATTTCCGACCAAAATGAAATAGAACTTCATTGTTGACCCCTAAAATAGGAAATAAGAATCTTCCCTCAGCCATTAGCAACACGGTATTAGTAACTCACCCAAATTTCTTCCCAAACTGCAACGGCCTAAAAAAATGCAAATTTGCCTAAACGTCAACTGAAAAGGTCACAAAACCCCAACAAAAATGTAAACAAAACCTTGAAAATATTTCAAATTAAAATTCGGAAAACTGTAACTAAAATAGATAAATGTAACAATTTAATCTGAAATAATCAGCACAAAAAAAATGATATCTTATAAAAAGGTAAATAACAACATTTAATTTAAATATAAACAACCTAAAACAGTAAAGTAGAGTTGCCGACCTAAAAATACAAGTTATGAAAGGATTTTAATTAGGGCTGTATTTCTTACAGGTAAATTTACTGAAAGATAAAGAAAATAATTAAGTTGAGAAGTAAATTTGCAAGGGAGTGAAATTTGGAATGGCTCGAAAAGCAATAGGACCCAAAAATACAACGAATATTAGGCTGTTATACGAAGGAGAAATGAGATATTCTTAATAACAATGATATAGTGCTGCCCAAAACGTAAATATTAGCAAAAAGAAGGTAAAATGAACCGAATTAACCATAGTAAATTTAAGATAAATTTTTAACCGTGACAATAGTATAGTAGAATTAACTTGTATATTAGCTCACACTAGAAATGGGTACGTAGGGGGTCCACAAAGTGATATAACATACAACTTGTTTCTACCTCATACATGAAAAAGTTTTGAAATTGGAGGTTTTTCATCCTTAATCTTTAACTGAAATATTAAGGTACCTTTATTTCTTCGTGTCCACATTTACCCTATCCTGCCCTGCCGTTCATTGAATGTGAATATTTCTTACGCCTAACCATGAAATGGTTTTTTATAAAAACGTGGTTTATGTTTTATTTTATTTAACGTCATTGGTTAATTTCCCTTCGAGTATACACAAACCGAGTTTGTCTCATTGTGGCCGTAACTTTACGACCATATCCCCGTAAACAAGCAAAAGTGGGCTGCCTTAACTCGGTCGTAGGCGATTTTAACACAAATAAACGCCATCTTTATCCACCGGTCGTCGTATAACTTAGTTAGCCGGCCGCTCTAAATGACCAAACTTAACCAATAATTTAAATCTATAAAAACTTGTATCATTGTTCTCAAACTATAAATTTCAAGTTTCCACATTAAAGTCTTTTGAATTCTGAATCTTGGGCGCTTTTTTGTCTGGTGTGTTTCGTTTTGTGATTTAGAGCTCCGAAAAGAATGGTAGATGCCATGCTTTATATTTAAATTAAGCTGGGGAATGGACGCCCCTACATGTTTTTTCAGTGGCAGTTTGATGATGGATCTTCTTGTTTTAGTTGATATTCTTTTGAGTGAAAATTATATTGACTTCTTCAAAATTGACAATTTTCTTTTTCGAAATAATTTTACTTTAATTTTTTTTATTAGCAGCGTATCTATCATCTTTCCATATTGTAACATTAAACAATATAAAACAGTAATAACAATTTTTGTTTGAAGGTTGTCGACAATGTTGAAGATTGACTAAAGTACGGTTGTCGGACTTGCATTGTCTTTATTTTTATTCTTTATCTCTAATCGTTATCAAGTATAAACTGAATGTTTTGTCTTAAGACTACGAACTTATATAGACTGTGTCCATTGAAGCACAAAGTTTCGCTTCACTGTACACACCTCAATGATTTGATGTTACAAAGTAGTGGTTGCCAAAGATTAGGTATCTCAATACTCGGTTTACCGAAGATCCCATTATTGCTGCTTCTATAAATTATCTTTTTTTTTTCAGATTGGGTTCCATATATATTGCCGCAGCCTCGAACCATTTTATATGGTGTTGTTTATCCCAGGAGTGTTCTGCAATACCTGATCTCGACGTTTTCTCTTTTTGTGTATGAGCTTTATGTTCCTTAATTCTATCTTCTAGTGATCGTCTGGTTTCTCCAATATACATTTCATCATACTCACACGGAACTTTGTAAACACATTCTTGCTTATTGATAGTTTTAGGTTTTGTTTTTGTTAAATGAGCTTTAAGTGTATTTCCCGATTTAAAGGCTGTTTTTATATTATAACTACTGGCCATTCGTCTTATTTTCTTCGCGTTCCCTTAATGTACGGAATTGTGAAGAAGGAATGTGTTTCTTGCTGTCCAATGTTCATTGTTCTAAAAGTATTTATAACTCAGTTGTAAATCGGATTTAATATTTGCTACCTCTTTTTCCAATGATTCGGCATTATTGCATATAGATATAGCGCGATTATAGAGGTTGCGTATAGTTCCTCCTTTTGTTACAACAGAATGATTAGAACTATGATTAAGATATTGTCCAGTATGTGTTGCTTTTCTGTATACTGAAGTTTTAATAGTTCCGTTTGAACGGTTCACCATGACATCTAGGAAGGGCAATTGACCATTTATCTCTTTTTCCATGGTAAACTTAATTGTAGGTAGAATGGTATTTAGATGTTTCAGGAAATCATTAAGTTCTTGATCTTTGCCCTTCCATACGATGAAAGTATCATCGACATATCTCAACCAGATTTTCGGTTTTACTGTTGCCGTTTCTATGGCATGAGTTTCGAACCATTCCATATATATATTGGCGACGACTGGAGAGACTGAAAAACCCATCGGAAGCCCGTCGTCCTGAGCGTAAAACTTGTCCTTTACTTGAAAGTAAGCACTACGCACGCAATACTCCAAAAGGTCCATCACCCCGTCCAGTGGTAACGTGGTTCGATCTGATAAAGTAGTATCATTTGGAAGTCTAGTTTTGATTCTAGTGATTCCCCTAATGGTACATTAGAACACTGGACAGCAAGAAACACATTCGTTCTTCACAATTCTGCACATTAAGGGAACGTCGGAGAAAATAAGACGAATTGCCAGTAGTTATAATATAAAAACAGCCTTTAAATCAGGAAATACACTTAGAGCTCATTTAACAAAAACAAAACCTAAAACTCCCGATAAGAAAAAATGTGTTTACAAAGTTCCATGTGAGTGTGGTGAAATGTATATTGGAGAAACCAAACGACCACTGGAAGTTAGAATTAAGGAATATAAAGCTCATACACAAAAAGGAGAAACGTCGAGATCAGGTATTGCAGAACACTCCTGGGATAAACAATACTATATAAAATGGTCCGAGGCTGCGGCAATATATATGGAACCCGATATGAAAAAAAGAAAATTTATGGAAGCAGCATACATTAAAAACAATAATGGAATCTTCAGTAAACCGAGTGTTGAGATACCTAATCTTTGGCAACCACTACTTTGTAACATCAAATCATTGAGGTGTGTACAGTGAAGCGAAACCTTGCGCTTCAATGGACACAGTCCCTATATAAGCTCGTAGTCTTAAGACAAAACATTCAGTTTATACTTGATAACGATTAGAGATACAACCTAATCGAAACGTCGTAAAAATAAATAAAAATAAAGACAATGCAAGTCCGACAACCACATTTTAGTCAATAATAACAATACCAAAGAGTTTACTTATTTTTTATTCAAATAGAGACCGTCAAGCCCATTAGAAACCATATAATTGTCACCAGACAAAATAGCTACTAATACGTAAAGAAAAAAAACTATATCATTTTATGAGTCACAACAAAGTCTGGTACTCCACCCACCACCTCTTATTTTTTTTAGAGATGCGGGTACTCCATACTTCTATTTATTCCTGCAAATAATACAATATTTTATTCTAAAAATGGATAATATACTTGCAGTTAGGTGCATTAAATACAATTATATAAGAGAAGCTTAATTCTCAACCAACTGAAAAAACCTTATACTGTAAGGACAAACGTACTTTGTTCTAACACACTTAGAGACAAGGCACTATTTCAGATTGCAAGAATACCAGGACAGGATTCAACCCTTTCCTGGAATGGGAGGATTTCCTATCGCTCGTAACTATATATATATATATATATATATATATATATATATATTAATGTTTCAGTTACATATACGTTCATCAGAATTTTCTGAAATCAATAGGAATATAATTTTTTATTAAGTTTAGTATTTTATATACCCAAAACTTATCTTGTAAGTTTTTTTTGAATATAGCACAGGTCATAAAACATTCACTCAAAACACATTTTTTTTTTTAAATTTGTGACCTGCCATTATACAGACAGTTTTTGAACTAAAGCGATATATATTAAAAATATAATAAGAAACGTTAAAATATATGCAATAAAATAAAAATAGTGAACCAATAAACATGTGTATGTAATTGGTTCAAAGAAAGAACTCCCAAAAAAATAGAATTTTAAGAATATATACAGGGTGTCCAAGATAAGGATCCTAACCATGGGGATCTCGGAAACAGTAGGAGATACGAGGTCGGTTAAATTAGAGAAAAGTTGCGCAATTTAGTGCTAAATTAAACGCAATTTAAAAATTTTAAAAATTCAAAATATTTCCGGAGATTTCCGGAAAAAACCGAATTTTGGCAAAATCGTTTTTAATTTTTGTAGGCTTTATTTAAAGAGATATCAAAAAATAAAAGGTAGATTCTTCTTGCCACTTTTTATTTTTTATAATTTGGTCTAAACAAAATTTAAATCCGACGTTTCGTTTCTGAGATACCATCATGAACTTTCATTTTTTATATGGAACAAAAAAAGTATCCCATGTATTTGATAGCATTTTTTATTATAAATTCAACGGTGTATCACACTTGCATATCAAGTGTGTAGTTCATTGGCTTTTATAAAACTTATATACCTTTCTCTCTCGCTCTCATGGAGCTCTTATGGAAAGTACTTGAACTACGTATTCGATATGCAAGGGTGATACATCGTTGAATTTGTAATAAAAAATGCTATCAAATACATGGGATACTTTTTTTTGTTCCATATAAAAAATGAAAGTTCATGATGGTATCTCAGAAACGAAACGTCGGATTTAAATTTTGTTTAGACCATATTATAAAAAATAAAAAGTGGCAATGAGAATCTACCTTTTATTTTCTGATATCTCTTTAAATAAAGCCTGCAAAAATTAAAAACGATTTTGCCAAATTTCGTTTTTTTCCGGAAATCTCCGGAAGTGTTTGAAATTTTTAAATTTTTTTAACTGCGTTTAATTTAGCACTAAATTGCGCAACTTTTCTCTAATTTAACCGACCTCGTATCTCCAACTGTTTCCGAGATCCCCATGCTTAGGATCCTTATCTTGGACACCCTGTATATATATATATATATATATATATATATATATATATATATATATACATATATATTATATATATATATATATATATATATATATATATATATATATATATAATAAAATAAGAAATCTCGGCTATGCGGACAAAGACCGTTGATAAATATTGCTCTCATGCTAAAGAATGCGGAGAACTCCAAGATCATGGAAAAACTCCGGGTCCGAAAAATGACGACAGCGCTGATTCGTCTTAGCATGGGACTCATCAGGCCATTGCATAGTAAATAAGACACAGTGGCGATATCTCGGTGGCTCATTTAATAACCCAAAAACAATACAAACTAACAATGTTTTATAAAACCGCCATATGACAGTAAATTGAAAAAGGAATATATCAAAATCTCGACACACGAAACGTGCTACTCCAAGGATAGAGAAGGATAGAGGTCGCCTTATCCGGCATGGACAACCAACTCAACTACGAATCCGCAGTACAAGTGAAGTGTCGCACCATGATCTTCCTAAGAGAAATGTTGCGTGTTTTGAAGCAAACAAATATAAAAAAGAGAGAAGTTATCGTCCGTGTAACTTTAAAATAAAATAGGAAATTCTCGGCTATGCGGACAAAGATCGTCGATAAAAATATATTATAAATATTTTTTATATTTGTTGGCTTAAAAACACGCAACAGTTCTTTTAGGGAGATCGTTGGTGCGACACTTTACTTAAACTGCGAGATTCGTAGTTGGTTTGGTTGCCGATGCCGGATAATGCGACCTCTATTCTTAGAGTAGCATGTTTCATGTGTCGAGTTTTGATATATTCCTTTTTTAATGTATTTACCGTCGCGCCGTCATATGGCGGTTTTATACAACACTGTTGGTTTGTATTGTTCTTATGTTATTAAGTGAGCCATCGAGATGTCGCCACTATATCTTACTGACTATTTTTCAACGGTGAAATCTGTTTATAAGGCACAGATGCATTCCATACTAGGACCAAACAGCACTGTCGTCATTTTTCCGATATATATATATATATATATATATATATATATTATATATATATATATATATATATATATATATATAAATAGTTTCTATTGTGTTCACTAGTATCATTTAAAGAAATACGTCATTTATGTTATATATCATTAAAAACAAGTATACGAATCAAGGAAATTTACTGTCATTAACACTTAGACCTAATCTAGTTGCCATGACAATTAGATGTTGTAGTTGACTAGTTTTCTTTTGATGATGATATTGTAAAAGACGTTGAAATCGATAAGAAAACTAATTGTATTCTGAAAACAAACGAAATATTTCATTTTTGACCATTCGATAATAAATACAAACGATTTCTTATTCTTCAACCGTGAAGGTTCACAATTAGTTTGAATTATTGTTGTATTTGTCCATTTAAATCCTCTACTGGCAACTTAGACAGGTTTTAAAGTTAGACCATGTTAGTAAACTAAGAGGTTAACATTTTGTCATAACCAGATTGTGAAAGAGAGAGAGAGAGAGGTGGAGACGATACGAATCGAGCGATAAAAGATGATTATAGACATAAGGGGAGTTTATCGAAGTTAGTAAAGGTACAGTATGTGATAAAAGCGAATGTAAAAAAATTAATACTGACACGACTTTGAGTGTTATTTTTATTGTCTGTTTTTCTTTCAGCCTCAATTTCTACGATGTTTTTATGTCAAACTATTATATCTAAGTCTTATTGCTGCAAACTGATTGATATGTTTCAGGAAGTTTGGGTCACTGGCTGCGTGGAAAATCTACTCAAAAGCTATCCACATTCGATATTATCTTTGGAAAAAATTTTTTGATATGATGCAAGAAGTGACGCATTTCGTACCCAATTTTTCGCACATAACATCGAATTTTTTATGTGCTACTTTTGTAACTCAAATGTGATGATTTACGAGTATTTATAGCCTTTCTTGAGCGACGTGGTTATCAACAATTCATGTTGATGGCCAGCCAGAGTCTTTACGGCACTCAATGAACGCTTTACGCCTGTCAAAAACTCTTGTATGCGACGTACTATCCCTTGAAGAGACCTTATTTAATATTTCCAACCTTTGTATAAAGCTAGTGGTGTTGAAAATACAAAATTTAGTGTAAATTCTTTGCTCAATTGATTTCGACATCGTAAAAATCGCCACGAAGCATAAAATTTCGTTTATTTTCAAGGAGAAAAACCATAAAAAGTTGAAACTTTGTTTATATTGAAAAAAATCGCTCCTTATTTCGCCGAAAAGCTTATTCTGTACAGGTACATCATTCCCATACCAAACAAACAAGAAAAAAATTACAGCTGTTCGTAAACCACATAAAAACTAAACTTAAACACCGTAAATAACTGCCCATCATAAAAAACACCAAAACTAATTAAAAGCCAACATTAATATCTCCGTATGACCACCCTATTGAATGCCCATAAAAATGTTTGTAGAACACATTTAAATACCGAGACCAACTGGACGTATTACCATAAAAATGTGCTTATTAAACTTTAAGCTCGATTTTGAATGAGAGACGATAAAATATTCATAATTTTAATAATATTCAGCATTAGTTAAGTGTTATGACGTAATTGTCGTGTGCGTCTAATTTTATATACAAAAATTAAAAAACAATATCAATAATTTTTCAAGATTAAATAAAGTCCTACTTTTGGTTTGAAAATATATGAGAATGGGATGGAAAGGTTCTAGTTTCTCCTAGAAATAGCGCTTGCAGCTCCATTTTGGTTGAATTATTTGGAAACGTAATATTTTTCAGTCATACTTGAGTGTGTGGGAAAGCTGTTTTGTATTGTTTATATTCTGAAGTTTTACCAAATTTTCAAGTTTTGTTGTTTTGCAGGTATGGAAAACTCGAAGTCTGAGCCGATATAAAAATTATTTTTTCAAAGTTTTATCTACTGTAAAGATTAAGGCGGAGTTGGAAACTGGTAAAGGTAGCTGAGATCATGTCTTAATTGATATTTCGGAAATAAGAAAACTGTCAGCAAGGTGGGTGTCCCCATCTTCATAAATCTGATCTCATCCTTGGCCTCAATTACAGACAATATCTTTTTAAAGATACATATTATAAAATAAAAAATTTGGATTTGGATAAAATTACTCGACAGACCAACAACTAGCCAGATTAGTCGACGGGTTCCTGGCGCCAGACTGTAAATATAATATATATATATATATATATATATTATATATATATATATATATATATATATATATATATATATATATATATAGCCAGACAGGCTACTAGTTGTCAAAACCAACAACGATCTATCAGAGACAATACATGTGATAAACGAAATGTTCCCAATACATTTTAAGCACTATATAAATAAACCCAAACCTCTTAATTTGTCAATACTGGAACCTAAACGTCTCAATCCTAATATTCTAATCACAAACGCAAAAGACCTTCCCAACTTAAAGTGATGCAAGTTGACGCAGCATTTGGTAACTCCAGATCACAAACTGTAACTCATGATCATATCGGAACAGCGTTTGGTTCTCTACGAGTCCAAACCAACCAACTTTTTGCAGCAGATTGTTACAGTGGATGTATCCTGAATCCACCACTGTACTCTCGAGATCAAACAACAATGGAAACAGTGGGCAGGTAATCAACTATCAGGAAAGGAGAAGAACGCATGGAAGATCACAGTCAATGGCACGCCAAATATTGTGTTACTCTTTGGACCAGGTGAAACAAAAAATCGAAAAAAAGATGATGTTAGATGAAGAAGAAAATCCTCTTTCATGACCACAACGCTCTTATGGTGGCTAAAAAACTTAGGTTTGTATTTTGTTTACCCAATTTAGTCCCTTCGGATATTAATCTTTTTCTAAATCCCTATTTTATAAATTTGGGCGAGAGCCCCTACAAGAAAGGTGTCCAAGTGCTAGGGCATGGTGATTCAAGTCAAACAGGAGGTTATGTAGAAAAAATAAATTAAATTTATATCGTAAATGGGCAATGTTAAAATTGAGCAGGTAATGTAAGACGTCAAGTTGTTCTGAAACAAAGATATTTTTAGTGCTTTCACAAACCAAAACGAAATACATGACGAATTTTTCCATATATATAACACTAGCGACCCGCTCCGGCTTCGCACGGGTGCAATGCTGATACTAAATACACTACAGAAAAACTGTGACTATTTATTTTATTTTTACAACAATTATTACATCGGCCTCCGACGCGCTATTTATAGGCACGCTGCCGCAGCCCCGGTCGGCCAGTACCGCCGCAAGCGCTACTTCCCGCAATTTTAAATCTGTAATATCTTCGAAAATATTCATTTAAATCTTGTGCTGTAAAGGACCATATAGATCTATATTAAATCAACAATGTATTTAAGCTATTTAATTGGATAAGGATTAATGCTGTATTGGTTAAAATCGCTTCAAAATTTGCCATTATTTGTCGTAAAAAGTAAATGACAAAAAAATGTTATTGTGGGATATCCATGAGAGATAGACATATACCATCGCGGAGTTTTCTGTAGACCTTTTCAATGTGTACAAATAATTAGTACATTATTTTGATAAATCTCGTAGGGTTCAGCCTGCGTTTGCAATGTAAGCGGAAAAAAATATGATAATTAACGACATCACATTAGAAACCTCAAAAATAACAGTATTTCTCCACTATTTAATGGATGTTATTATACATATAAACCTTCCTCTTGAATCACTCTATCTATTGAAAAAAACCGCATCAAAATCCGGTGCGTAGTTTTAAAGATTTAAGCATACAAAGGGACATAGGGACAGAGAAAGCGACTTTGTTTTATACTATGTAGTGATAAAAATCATGTAATGCCAACTATTTTTTGGCGGCACACTGTATCTTACCCTACGTCCTATCGTTGAAATATAAATTATATATTATGAAAATTAAGGACATTTATTTTAAACTTCACAATGATTGAGACGGCAAAACGACTAAAAGAAGAGTTTGGTGGGCAGCGTAGGCAACTCAGTAGTTGATCTTCAACCCGCCATCACAGGACACGACAAAAGAGATGTCAGTAAGTTTCTACAAGAAACCAAAAAACGAACAAACTGATGTAATCTCGGTTATATATATATTATATATATATATATATATATATATATATATATATATATATATATATATATATATATATATAGAATAAAATATTGGCGAAGCGGATGTGAAAATTTGTCAATCTACATGATTCTCGTATTAAAAAGTGCGGAACACTCCAAAATATGGAGAAACTCCGGGTCCGACAGATGGCGACAGCGCTGTTTCGTCCTAATATGGGACTCGTCAGGCCACCGCAGTCGGTACAAACCATCATCTCGCCTTTGCATCGTATAAAGCTGAATTTATAATCAAAACACAGCAAACAAGACGACAAAGGCGACATCTCGATGGTCCACTTGATAATACAAGAACCACATAGATTATCAAAGTTTGTAAAAGAACCGTCATATGGTGGCGCGACGGTGAATTAAAACAGAAATATGTAAAATCAAGTACACGAAACGCGCTTGCCAGTACCGAAAAATGCGACCCCTATCCTTTGGGCAGCGCAGTTTCGTGTACTCGATTTTACATATTTCTGTTTTAATTCACCGTCGCGCCACCATATGACGGTTCTCTTACAAACTTTGTTAATCTGTGTGGTTCTTGTATTATCAAGTGGACCATCGAGATGTCGCCTTTGTCGTCTTATTTGCTGTGTTTTGATTATAAATTCAGCTTTATACTATGCAAAGGCGAGATGATGGTTTGTACCGACTGCGGTGGCCTGACGATATAGATATATATATATATATATATATATATATATTGAAACTAGCTAAAAATTATGAAATCATTATTCCAGTGTTGATTTACCAGCTGCCTAAGTAAAATCAATAGATCGTACATAAATACAAAATGCTGATAACCTACTATTGAATATAGTCCCAAAATCTTTCTAAATAAGGACTAAAATTGATCATTCTGGGTAACGAATTAAGGTAGGGTCCTACATTGTCATATTTTCATTGTTAAGGTGTTATTCACGAGCTCTATAAACACCCATTAAGATACAGGGTTGGATGAAAAGTATTGTTAATTATAAAAATTATAAGGAATCTGGGGGGTCTATAGAGACAAATGCAAGTGTGATTTTTAGCCATTTTATGTCTTCCAAATTGCATTTTTATAGTTTTCGTAGTAAATCAGTTTTAAGAATCTGACGGTTTCATCAGTACGATGGCGGCCGTGTTTATATTTTGAGAATAACAAACAAAAACAAATATTTATATATTCTCCGCGATGATCACTATTTTTTGACAAGTATTTTTGCCACTGTGAATATAGTGTGTATGGGAACAAAAAAATCATTGGGTGCCAAATCAAAGCTGTAACCATCAATTCAACTTTTGAATACTCACAAAGGAAATGATAGAAATTAAAAAAGATAAAAACACTGTAAACGACAGAACAGATATGGGAAAGGACCCCGCACCAACCAATCGGTTGGAAATTCGATCCCGGTCAAATTTGTTGAAAATTCAGTATGTTATAGGTCTAGATGTCCTGATCAAAAGTTCCTGCGGGCACAAAGTCCAAAAGTTAATAGTTTTCGAGATGTATTTTTTGCTACTTCACGAAGAGCTTGTAGAAATACTTTAAGTCCCTGTCCTTTTAACACATTTGGTCTATTAATAAATTGCAAACCAAGCAAGAACGGTTGCAGCAAACAACCTCGTTCATCTAAATGATGCTGACATGACTTAACATTCCCAGGAACATATATATTTCTGGAAATGAAGACATTCGCTTTAGATTCACTTGATAGTCGGTGAAGATCATTTTGAGCATTGCATATAAGACATGTACTATTCCTAGTTTGACAATGTTCGACCTTGACCCTTGATTTAAAGGTCATAGTCAAGATAACAATTGGTGATCTCCTTCATTATCCTAAACCATCGACTGAAGTATTTTTTTATGATTACGCGATTTCAATATTTTGGTACATAGTTTGCAATGTTTTACGCTGCAACCCAAACATACACAAACACACACACACATATATATATATATATATATATATATATATATATATATATATATATATATATATATATATATATGTATTGTATATTTATATTCGCTTATGTTAGCCAAACAAGTTCACAAGATAGGGGGAGAGAGAGAGAGAGAGAAAGAGATAGAGAAAAACGTCAATTGTTTGAATTTTTGTTGTTAAATAAAGAACCTAAACCCAAGAAAAGACAAAATAAAGAAAAAATGATATATATATATATATATATATATATATATATATATATATGTATATATATATATATATATATATATATATATATATATATATATATATATATATATATATATATACAACAACTCTTCTTTGCGGGGCTAAAATTAACTTCTAACTATACACTTCTAAACTAAACTTCAAAATAATGGAGAAACTTTGGGACTGAAAAATTACGATAGCGCTGTTTTGTCCTTGCTGGACTCATCAGACCTCTATTCTTTGATGTAGTATGCTTATATAGATTTCTATTTTACCATCGCGCCATTATATGCCGGTTTTTTATAACATAGTCAGTGGGTGTAGCTCTGGTGTCAATTAGTAAACCGTCGATAAATTGCTGTCGTGCCTTACGTGTTTTCTTAGCTTGAAAATAGTAGACAGAGTGCGACCGCGGAATTACGAATTTTACCTGATAGAATGGCCTGAAGGATTCCCACGTGGACGAAACAGTGCTGTTGTCATTTCATTGACCCTGAGCTTCTCCATTTTCTTGAACTTTTCCACACTTTTTAATACCAGAGTAATGTTTACTCACAATCCGTATCGAAAGCAGAAGTTTTTTTTTACATCGATGATTGAAAAAATACAAAACGTATTACATCTTTCATATTTATTCTGATAATCTAGATTGAAAGCTGAGGTTTTTTCAAATTGTAATAAATTTTTTTGGTAAGAAATTAAACGATGAATAATAGACTACTTGTTCGTTCCACCTGCAGGTGGCACATTCCTCTGAGACTGCTAAAAGGAGTTGTACGTATTGACGCGGACTTGACAATAAGTACAACGTTCATAACTTTAGTTCTCGAAAATTCTAATATCGATATACAAAAATCTCAGCAATTGATCTAGAGTATCAAAAAAAAAATTATGCCGTTTTCGGGATATAACCTTTTTTATATTTTTTCAAGATCTAAAAAAAATATTTTCAGAAATCTGACTACATTATCGCAAAACTGAGAAGAAAATACCTCGAAAACCTCTATTACAAAATTTCTGTTGCATTACAAGACCGATATAATATATATATATATATATATATATATATATATATATATATTATATATATATATATATATATATATATATATATATAAATATATATATAATCTTCAGTGATATAGAATTTATATCTACCAAATAAATTGATGCATATTAAAACCACGCGAAATCCCGAGAACCTTCTTTCCCAACCCTGTATACCGCTCTCTTTGTATAAAAAATCCACATTTTTCATGCAAAATCCCCATCCCCTAACGACTTATTGTATTATCGGCATGATTAATGATGTGACACCTCCGAAAAAAGAAATATCCACACTTTTGTACTTTTATATTTTTAGCGCGATATTTAATATTAAAAATCGTTGCCACCCTTCTTCCAATCCATCTATTCCCCTTGGACGTGTATTTACTTAACTGGGTGAAATTGTTACATAAAAGGTGGAAGTGTGTGGGAAGATTGGAAGTTTAAAACTTTAAATTTTGTTTATAATTACGAGGGTTTTAAATATATGCTTTCGATCATACCCTAGATTTAAACAACAATAGATTTGTTTGAAGGTTGTTTATGGTGGGTGGGGGAGACGCTTTTTTGATGTTTGGCAGACATAAACATGTTTACTTATCTTTCCTTTCAGTTTAATTGCTTGTCGTGACTTTTTTCGGTGTTTCTAAGTGTTAGAAATTACAACAAACGCGAAGTTTACAATTAATATTAATGACAAGAGGATTTAAAAACTTATTTTTATTGGAAAACATTGTTTACATATTGAAAATAACAATAATAATAACAATTTAGGCAACCATATATTCATACTTTATGTATTCAGAATTGACGTACCGATTATCATATGATACTTGTTTAAATAATGCAATTAGAAAAGGATAGAATAAAATCGGTACGTGTGTACCAAGAAATGAAATATCTACTGTTTATCAACACTTTTTCACATATAAATAAAAATATTATTACGTTATTCAGCGTTCAAACAACCGGGCCCTAGTTCTGACGTTATGCTAATTCTACAGGGGTATGCCATGGTGTAAACAATTTTCAAAATATTGGTTATGTGAGGACGGAGGATTTCAACCCGTAAGCGAGAGATGTAGCGTATCAAGACAAATAATTTTAAACCTATATACCCTAATATGAAATCTTACGGTTTTGGAGATATTCTTGATGTTTGTAACTTTTTCAAATTAAAGGTCCCAATTTCTTTGCAATCAAATGAAATACTTAATCCTTGGAGATGTTTCCTTTTATATTTGCTTGCCGCTAATACAACATTCGTAATAAAAAATAAAAAATGTTGGAGTATCATTTCTTGTTAAGAATAAACAAGGGCATTTTGAAATAGAGGATTTTGATGTATTTTTTTCTTAGTTTTTCAGAAGTTAAGTCAGATTTTTGAAAATTCGTTGTTTAGATCTTGAAAAATATAAAACGTGTTATTTTTCTAAAAAAATATAATTTTCTTTTGTGACAATAAACTAGATAGATAGCTGATATTTTTGTACATCTACATAAAAACCAGTTTTGAGCAAAATTTAATTGTTTTTACAATAAAAAACTACAATTATTAATTGTTAATCACAAGTTTCCACAATTAACAATTAATCAATTGTCAATTTTTGTGGTGTATTTGATTAAAAACTAACAATTAAAACTTACTATTGTATTAAACGAAGAGTGGCGCCAAAACGAAGTTATGAGCATTTATCAATAAATGTACACAAGATCAAGGTATGTAGGAAATAAAATCTGCTATTTGTTAAATTATATTAATTAAACTTGATGTCATATCAACAAAAACAGAGTAACTTTTTAACCGAAGAACAAAACACACATTGCGAGCGAATACAAGCACTTCCTTGCTGCTCACAGTACACAACAATAGTCAATAACGTAATAGTAATAAGTGTCTATCTTATCTATATCCAAGCGGGTTAATTGTTAGTTTAAATTGTTTTTTAGAATAATTGAAAAAGTCAACTGTTGAAAGCTACAATTAATATACATTAATTCAATCAAATTAATTGCAACCTACAATTAATATTTTAATTGCAATTAATTTTAATTAAAATAAATCAATCGCAATTAAATTTTCAATCAATTAATTAATTGATTGAAAATTGAATTGATTAATGTTCAACACAGAAGAGAACTTGCCAGACTGGACTATTTTGGTATTTTCGAGAACTAAAGCGATGAACATTGCGCTGCTGTTCTATTCCTCTTGAATGCGTGTAGAGGAATGTGCTACGTGTACGCGGAATTAACAAGTAGTCCAATGTACATTGTTTTATTTCTCTAAAGTACCAAAAATAATTCATATCGATGTAAAAAAAACCTTAGCTTTCGACACGGATTGTGAGTAAATATTACTCTGGTATTAAAAAGTGCGGAAAAGTCTCAGAAAATGGAGAAGGTTCGGGTCCAAGAAATGATGACAGCGCTGTTTCATCCTCGTGGGAATCCATCAGGTCATTCTATTCGATACAATTTATCATTCTGCGATCGCACTTTATCTACTATTTGCAAGAAAGTAAAGCATGACTGCAATATCTCAACGGCGCACTAACTAACACAAGAGCAACACCCACTGATAATGTTGTATAAAACCGTCATATAATGGCGTGACGGTAAAATAAAAATCTAACAATATTGATATGCAAAGCATACCATACCAAGGAATAGAGGTCTGATGAGTCCAGCGAGGACAAAACAGTACTAGCGTAATTTTTCAGACTCAAAGTTTCTCCATTATTTTGTAGTTTTCCGTATTTTTAAATTCGAGAGTAATATTTATTTTGGTTAATGCGAAAATTATATGGACGTTAAGTGGACACTCTACGTCAAGTTCGTCAAAAGCCGTGTTAAGCACGCCCAACGCAACGTCAAGCACCCAAGTTTCCTTGCTTTTAACACAAAGCTCAGTGAAGAACAAGAAATACATTCCTTCTATACAATCCTATGTATTAATGAAATATGAAAACATTAATACATAATCAGATATTTTCGTATATATATATATATATATATATATATATATATATATATATATATATATATATATATATATATATATATATATATATATATATGAGGAGGAATCCGTGAAAGCCGTATAAACATATATATATATATATATATATATATATATATATATATATATATATATATATATATGTATATATTTGTATATATATATGTATATATTTGTATATATATATATATATATATATATATATATATATATATATATATAAAATAAAATAGGAAATTATCGGCTATGCGGGCATAAAGACCGAAGATAAATATTACTCTCATGTTAAAAAGTTCGGAGATCTGCAAGATAATGGAGAAGCTTCGGGTCCGAAAAAGACGACATCGCTGTTTCGTCCTAGTATGAGACTCATCAGGCCATTGCAGACGGTACAGACCATCATCTCGCATCTGAGTCCCATAAACAGATTTCACAATTGAGAAATAGTAAATAAAACACTGTGGCGACATCTCCATGGATCACTCAATAACTCAAGTGCAACACAAATCAAACGGTAAATTAAAAAAGGAATACTTAAAACGCGATACACGAAACGTGCTACTCCAAGGATAGAGGTCGCATTATTCGTTATCGGCATTGGTTTGTGTTATTCTTGTGTTATTGAGTGATCCATCGAGATGTCGCCACTGTGTCTTATTTACTATTTTTAACTGTGAAATATGTTTATGAGACAAAAATGCAAAATGATGCTTTGTATTGAACGCAAGGGCCTGATGAGTCCCATACTAGGTCGAAACAGAGCTGTCGTCATTTTTCGGACCCGGATCTTTTTCATTACCCTGGAGTTTTCCGCACCTGTTAAAAATTAGGCCGAACGAGTGTGGCTGCAAGTCCGTTGCTGACTTCTCTGAAGATCTAAAATATCTACTGTAGTACGGTTTATTGATGACCTCTATAAAATATTAAAATTTCATTAAATGATATAAGTCGGTTCAAAACTTAGAGCCGATAAGGTAAATCGCTGGTTACCCCTTTAGGGCTTTATATCTCCGTTAGGAATTTTTTTTATGACAAAGTAGGGACAGTGCTCTCTATGTTTTGGTAAAGTATGCTTTGTGTACCGATGTTGTAACATGTAAATTATTTTTTTTACTGTCGCGGCACCATGTAACGGTTCTTACAACGTTTTCGACTTTGTGTTGCTGAGTGATTCGTCGAGATGGCATTTTCATATCTTATTTGCTGTTTCCTCTACTTGAAAATGGTAATAAAGATGCGACCCCGTTGAACATAGTCGAGATATGGGTTTAACTGGATGGAACTGCCTCATGAATTCCAACGAAGACGAAATAACGTTGTCATCATATATATATATATATATATATATATATATATATATATATATATATATATATATATATATATGAAGTAAAATGCGAATAGTAAATGCAAACTTCGTTGCAACCATATCCTTTCTGTGTTAGAGGTTGCACAGTTGGAACAAATTGCTAAGGAACACAATTTATCCTATTCCACCACCATCGAGATGATGGCCTACCTGTACCATCATACCGAGAAGAAAGTCAAAACTTACCCTCCTCGCCACAGTGATACGGCAGAGGTACATGTTTCGTCTCTACTAGACTCGTCAGGGTACCGACATGTATCTGGCTGTGCAAAGGACAGATCGGAAGGAAACATGCAAATACTGAACGCGGCTTCGCCGACCTCCCGCCGGATGGTGTATACATGTTTATGCGGCTTTCACGGATTCCTCCGTGTGAGATGCAATAGCAGTGGATATATCCACATTATGCCGTTGTAGTGCTGAAATCAGATTCAGCAAAACGTACAACTATATGCAGCTCCGTATATGAATGAAGTAAAATGCGAACAGTAAATGCAAACTTCGTTCCAACCATATCCTTTCCGTGTTAGAGGTTGCACAGTTGGAGCAAATTGCTAAGGAACACAATTTATCATTTCGATATATATATATATATATATATATATATATATATATATATATATATATATATATATATATATGGCAGTCGTATTTATATTCTGTTCAAACACGATAAAAGCAACAATCGCTGAGACCTCTATATTCGAAAAATACATCCTTATTTCATAATAATACTTAAAAATCAAAGTTATTAGCCTTTAGGTTGATCCGTGTGAATTGACTTCATGTGAGAACTTGGCTGAGATACTATTTTCGTTACACACTACAATTTTCAGTTCAGTAACATGTTTAATTGTTAACATTTGAATGATTTTAATTTTATTTTAACCACATTGGAAATTTTAAATAGAAAAATCTCCCCTTCATAAGGGCAGTTAAAATATCGATCATCGAAATTGGGAATTTTAAATTTATGGCCATCATTAAACGTTTTGAACTAAAAAGTAATAAGTTTCGAAAACGGTTTTTCTAAAATTAGTTGCCAAAGTGGGGTCGCGTTATTACTTTATGAGAAAAGGGTGCGTTTTTGGGGTGGATTTTTAGTTTTACCCCTTTTAATATAAGGCTATTTTTTATATTCGGGTGAGTTATCGAAGTGGTCTAGTAAGGAAATATGATGTATCGAAAAGTTATTTGGTTAGGGTAGATTGTTTCGGGGATAAATCTGTAAATATACGGGGTATTCGAAGATAACTATAAGAAACATAGGGATGTTAGTCTATAGATAGTTACAGTCTCATTAAATCAAAATGTTGCTTTCCAGATTTGCGACCATAAGGCATTTTACCTAGAAATTAGAGTTTGTTTCTGTCATAATTTTCTTATTTTGTAATATGACTTTTAGATACAAATTACGTTTTCAAAAACAGTTATTTTATGAAGTTACCTTATACAGGGTTAAAGACAAATAAACTTTGCATCACATGTGACCAAATTTTAATAGCCCTATTTGGATTTTGTAGAAAAACACACATTTAATATGGCGCCAGTTTAAACAAAATATGCCTGGAATGAAGCATTGTCAAAACCAAGAAGTTTTATGTAAGTTGCGTTCAGTCTTATTTTGCAACAGTGGTGCAATTTACAAAAAATGAGCAAAAAATCTAAATTATCTTATACAACTAAAATTTTGCATAGGGGCTAAAAATTGCATTTAGAAATACTTTCTCTAATAACTTTCTTCGACATTTTTAGATATAACTTTATTTTTGAATGTTTTTTTTTTGGAAATCCGTTGTTAAGATACCTAATTTTTGACAAACACTACTTTGTAACATCGAATCATATAGGTGCATCCTGTTCATATATAAGCTAGTAGCCATAGAACGAAACATTATACTTGATAAAGATTAGAAATACAACCTAATCGAAACGTCGCACTAACGAGCATTTGGCCTCAAAAACCGGACAAAAAGGAGAAATGCAAACTAGACAAGTAATCATCGAAATTATTTTTTTTGTATACCTAAGTAACCGTACTATCATAAAAATATGATAAAGTGGCCCCTCCACGCAGCTACGCTTCGCACAGTTAACTGCAATCTAAGCTTCGTTCAATACGCACGCATTCGTTCTTGATAGATTTTTTTAGACTTGGGTTTGGTGTTTGGTATTTTGTAAAGTGAATATTAAATTTTTTTTTTGTGATTTAATCTAAAGAAGAAGGTATGTATTTAATTTTAATATATATATTATTTAAAAATATAATGCCTCTTTAGTATTCTTATGGACCTAAAACAATATGCAAGAAAATTTTCTATTTTTTTGTTTTTCTTTTTAACTAATTAATGTTTTTGAAAATGTTCCGAGCTAGGTCGGGCTATAATTCTTTTTTTATAATAAACTATAGACATTAGCCATATCATAACAGTCAAAACATTTTCCACATGTTTCCACCTCTTCAAAAAACCGCTTTGAGTTCCACGGTTTTTTTTTTGCAATAATTTTGGTTATTTTTTTACAACATACATATTTTTTTCCTATAGGTACAAATTTTACATCAAATGTTATTAAGGTATATCGTAAAACGATATACATGCTTTTTAAACAAAGCACATCCAACACACTTGAAGATAAGGTATCATTTATGGAACATAAGCTTTGCGAAATGATGAAATGTGTCCAAAACGAGTATCATACCTTAAGTCACGATTTAAAACATTTTAATAGTGATTTGAAGAAAAGATGGATATCATTTAACTATATTGAAAAAAGATTTTTGAAAAAAAAAATGAGAAATGGCTTAATACATCAATACCAGTACATAACTGGGCCACGAATTCTACGGGACGCCCAAGGAAGCATTTCCAAGAATTATATGATCGTAGTAAACGACGAAATACAAAAGAACTCCGCGAACAGGTACTTGTTGAGGAGCTTACCTATGCAGCCAGCGTACGTCAACGAATGTCTGGAAATGCCGCGGCCTCTAAACTTATAATAGATGCAACTTCAACACCAACAAGAGCAAAACTTTACAGGAAGGTAATAAATACTGCTCAGAAACTGAAAGTAAAAAATTACACACCTGAACAAGCTTTGCAAATCTTTGTTGAAGGTGACTTTACAAGGAGGCAGTGGGAGTTGTTATACGATTCCAATAAGGGTATATTTCCTTGGTATACTCTAATTAGAGAAGCAAAGAATCTCTGCTATCCAAAACTAGAGTCAATCCGAGTTACCGAGGCGAGTGTTGAAGTTGTGCTTCAGGACCTACTTCATCACACAGTAAAGAGACTTTGCTTTTATCTTGAGGTAGATTTTTATGGGAAAACGTACAATTACCCTAAGTCAGCATATAAAAAGATACCCATTACGTTTTTTTAATATTACTCCCCTCTCCCTCCCCACCCTAAGTCAGCGCCCCTTCACCCGATTGGTAAAGTAATGTCAGCAATGAAATTGGAGCACTTAAAAACATATAAAACGATAACCATTACGTTTTTTTAATATTACTCCCCTCCCCCTCCCCACCCTAAGTCAGCCCCCCTTCACCCGATTAGTAAAATAATGCCAGAAATCAACTTAGCGCCCTCAAAAATCCCAGGATACTGATTTTGACACGTCTAGAGTCAAAAACAACGACGTTATTAATTTTGTCCGGTTTTTGAGGCCAAATGCTCGTTAGTGCGTCGTACAAAAAACTAAAAATAAAGGCAACGCTATTGCGACAACCACATTGTACTCAGTTTTCAATACAACCTTAAAAAAATAGCATATATATATATATATATATATATATATATATATGTATATATGTACAAAAAGACAGATTTATGAATTGGAGATAAGATTAATGATCTATTTTTTTGATATTATGAAATAGGAAAGGTATAAAAGAATTTGACTTTGATCTTTAGGTAAAATGTTCTATAGTGGCAAATTCGGGAAACAACAACTATTTGTATTTAATGGCACATTTCATTATACTTGACATTCATGCCACTTATCAGCTTTATCCTTACAGAAATAAATTAAAAGCAAAATAGATTACCGGTGGCTACATTGACAATCTACCCTTAAGTCGTACAACCAAATAAGAATAAAGACAATACAAGCCCCCACAACCATCTTTTAGTCAATCTACAGTATTGTACGTATCTTTAAAATGTCATAAATTTTTTGCTCTTTGATGTATATTACCTTTTAATAAAAAAAAACTGTCTTTCAATCTGGTCTTTATTTGCATGGTTTTGGAAATATTTTGCCTTCAAAATAGACATTGATTAAAACAAAGATTACAAATAAGTGCTTTTAAATGCATTAAATACTACTATTTAGTTTTACAATGAAATTTTTAATTAAGTAAATCATATCAATTGGATCTCTATCAAACAACTGACCAGACAGGATTCTGTTCGTGGTATGGCACAAATGACCATCTTCTATCCTTAAAAATACTTTAAAAAACACTTGACACAATAAACCCTAGGTGTTTGTTTTTGTTGATTTACAAAAGGCCTTTGATATAATCGAAACAAACTATATTTTAAAAGTTTTTAGCCAGTGTCACATCGACTACAGATATACTTGTCTAATACATAATATATACAGTAATAAAACAACTAACATAAAAATAACAATTCTTGGAGTTAGACAGGGCAGTACTATGGCGCTTAAAGGTTTGATCTAAAAGCAAATGTTGTAATGGTAGAGTAATTAAAAGAAACAACAGTAAAAGTTTATGTCAATATAAACAAAGATAAAGACAAATCAGTTGTTGCAGCATTAGATAATAATGGTATTGAAAAGGTCGACGAATACAAATAACTAAGATACTAAATTAGAACCAACTAAGAGAAAAATAGGATTTGAAGTCTTAGATAGCGAGGTATTTAGTTGTCATCTACCACCTTCTTTAAGAACAAATTGCTACAACCAATGTGTAGTGTCTACAGTCCAAAACTTGGAAGTAGCACAAATAAAAATGGATTGCTGGAAATTAAACTTTAGGAATATATAAGAAAAGACGAGATAAGGCAAAGGAGGAAAGTACATGACATAAACCGATTACAACTCTTAAGGGGAAATGGGCACGGTACGTTGCAAAATTTACTAAAAATAGAGAGTCCATAAGAATAATTAATTGGAGACCTTGGACAGACAAAACGAAAAGAGAAACCCGTCATGCTTTGGTGACAATATTAAAAGAACTGAAGGAAACTGGCTGAGAAGAGCACATAACATAAGTGCTTGGAAAAGTTTAATAGACATCTAAGTCAGTGGACTCAGCAAGTTGGATTATGATCATGAAAAATAAATATATGTATTTTCATAAATAGCTCTACTTATTTATTTTAAAGCCATTGTTTTACACAATATTTTGCCAGTGTTGTAATTGAATGATTTTAAAATATCTAAAGAGACTGAATTTAATTTGGTAATCTCTTGATTTTAAATAATCCTGTGAATTAAGTACGAGGCATGTCCAGAAAGTAAGTGTACTGAATTTTTGTAGTTTACAAAAATTTTTATTTAAAAAAAAATTACATAAGTAAGTTACTTTTCGACATAGTCGCTTTTCCTCTCAATGCAGGTGATGAAGCGGGGTATCAACTTTTTGATGCCTCCCTCGAAGTAGTTTCCCGCTAACCCCTTCGTCCACTTCTCCACCTTCCCCTTCACCTCTTCGTCGGTTGAAAACATTTTTCCACCCATGTGCAGTTTCAGGGAGGTGAAGAGATAGTAATTTGATGGTGCCAGGTCAGGGAAATGCGCGGGATGATTCAGGACATCCCATTTAAACGAGGCGAGCAGTTCCTTCGTGGCGTTGGCCCTGTGTGGTCTGGAATTGTCGTACAGCAGGCAGACTCCCTTTGTTAGCATGACTCTCCTTCGAAATTTTTTGAGGCTCTCACAGTATCTTGCAGAGTTGATGGTCTCTCCTTGAGGCAACTATTCAATCAAAATTATGCCTTGACAGTCCCAAAACACGGATGTCATGATTTTCTTGGCCAAAATTGTGGTTTTAAACTTTTTGGCGGAAGGTGAAAAGGTGTGACGCCACTGTTGAGACTGCCTTTTGATTTCAGGCGTCTAGTGTGCAACCCAAGTTTCATCTCCAGTAACAATGGAGCGGAGAAATTCATCTCCATGGAGTTTGTAACGCCTCAAAAGCTCTTGTCCGGCCTCCACTCGATTCAACTTGTGTTGGTCTGTCAGCTGTTTTCGGACCCACCTCGCAGAGAGTTTCCGATATGCGAGGGTTTCTGTGATGGTTTTCGTGTAATAGATTTGCAGAAACATCGCAGAAAGTTCATACACAGTCAATCTGCGATCGTCACAGAGCGCATTTTTGATTTTTTCCACAATTTCGTCAGTCACACTTGAATGTCTTCCGCTCTTCTGATCGCCATGCACAAACGTACGACTGTTTTTAAACTCGCGTCACACTCGTACGATTCATAACTGTATCACTATATGCAGTTTTCACCCCATTATAAATCTCCTTCCAAATAAGATAGCGGATGATGGCGCGCATTTCGCACTTGGCGGGAGATTGGATCGACATTTTTCACGAAACATGCTGTCGCTTCGAGAGTTTTCAATGTACTGACCTTGAATTGGTCTCGTTGTGGAGGCGAGGAGTCAAGTTATACGGCAGTGTAGCCAACATGTCGAAAAAAAATCCCTCCGACCGTGAGAGCCTCAGTACACTTACTTTCTGGACATGCTTAGTATTAAATCGATATTTTTCTATTGTTTGAAATTGCGTTGTTGTAAATTTTAAATGCAAAAAGCAAGGCTATGATATTTTAAAGACCCACACAATGGTGGGAGTGGCACCCTCTATAACTACTAGCAACCCTGAATTAAGTTGGATTCCCCAAATCAAAAAAAAAAAAAGGAAAAGAAATTCTGATCTATAAATTTTTTTCAAATATATAAATATTTTTAAAAGTTATTTAAAAAAATCAAAAACATTGTCAACTTTTGGACTGTTTGGTGAAGTCACAACATTTTTATGTATGGTTATTTATTAAAATAACACTTTCTATACATAATTTGATTTCAATATAGTGTCCACGTATTTTTGAAGTCGAGATCTAGGATTCACTAATACAGACGAGTAACATCTGAAAGCAGTAGATTTCATCATCAAGGGGAGACATGTCTTAGTTCCAAATCGGAATAAATGGGCGCCAACAACTTTTGCATTTGTTTTTCAAATTGAATGACAGCAGAAAATTACAATTCTGGAAGCGAATCTGCATCTCTAAACATAGTCTGATATCAGCGATTTAATTAATACTAAAATATCTTAAAACTAAGTATAAAGTAAGTGTTAGTCTTTAATTACCTTTCCTCTAAAATAGTTTTAAAACTGTTTTTTTTTAAATAGCTTAATTGTAAAATCAAAATTTCAGAAAATTGGTTGTTAATGGTATAGTTTTAAAAGATGGAGGCACTATAGTTTTCTACTCATATTTTATTATTTGTTACTTATAATACAAATGAGTACTATTTTTTTACATATGTGAACCAGAAAGCCAAATTACGTTTCTTAATAATCGAACCGAAATCAGCTGAAAAACTTCCTTAACATTGAGTTAATCCACATTTCGTTAAACCATCCTATATAATGGAACAAAGATCCTTTTACCGGTAAATCATGTCGGCCCCTTTCATTTTAATAAAGGTGCCTTTTTGGCCCAAATAATAAAATTTTACAACCAAAATGGTACATTGTAAAATTTAATGGGTAAATGGTCACTAATTTGGCTGTACTAAATTACTCAGGTATTGTTTTGTACCGAAAATGGTACATGCCTGTATCTTTTTAATTTTAAAATTTTAAGAAACGAGCTTATTAAATTTGGAAATTGTTTCTGAAAATCACAATTTAACACATATTACTATATTAAGACCAGCAATTACTGCGTTCAGTATGCAAATAAATCTATTTTCGACGGTAGTATTTCAAGTTATTTCAAAAAACAAAATCTCAGTTTCCCCCAAAGGTGAGAATTTGTTGAGACAATTTTTTGGTTCTATGAAGAGCAAACTATCAAAAAATCAACAGACACACTTAATATATGAAATATCTTGTAACGAATGTCACGGGGTTTACATAGGGCAAACCACCCAATATTTCTAAAACACAGCGATACGACAAGAAGAACACCACAACACTTTCAATTTTCAGACACGAAGATTTTTAAAATCTAATCAAATCAACAAAAAAGATATTTTTTGGAAATGATTTTTATTAAGAACAATCCTAACGCAGTGAGTGACAAAACGGGCATAAAAATCCTTAGTAAAATATATTTTTAATATTTTAAATTAAAAAAGTCATTTTTAAATGTCTCACGTAAAATAATAAAAAATTACCAAAAAATTTCAATACACACACAAACACCATCGAAAATAGATTTATTTGCATACTGAATGCAGTTATTCCTTGTCTTAATATAGTCAGACGTGTTACATTGTTATGTTTTGAGTACGTTGATTGTAAATAACTTTTAAAAATGTGACGATCTTTTGGAAAATTTTTTTAACATTTATGTATTTATGTTTTGGGAATTGCTATTGTTATAGATAAGTTTCAAAGTATTTTAATTTTATATAAACTAACTGCTTACTATTAGATAATTGTCTGTAGAAAACACACTGATGAAGACCAATAATAAGGTCGAAACGTTTGTGACTGAAAAACAATAAAACATCTATGAGGAAATAAATTAATATTTTATTCCCCTGACCGAAAACCCAAGAAAAAGAAAAAATAATATATCTAAATAGTGGTTTAATAAAATAAAAACAAATAAGTAATTTCAGTATATATATATATATATATATATATATATATATATATATATATATATATATACATATATATATATAAAGCACTATTTAGATATATTACTTTTTCTTTTTCTTGGGTTTTCGGTCAGGGGAAAGAAAATTTAATATAAATAATAACAACAGATCATGACTTATCATATCGATATAATAAATATATATATATATATATATATATATATATATATATATATGTTATATCGTAGATTTTCATGGATGGTAGAATGAATAGTTTGGTTATTCCGGGTTTCAATCCGTTCGTTCAAAAAATCGTTTTCACGACGTTTCGCCAAAATCTCATTTGGCATTTTCAAGTGCGGTTCGTCTCGTTACTCGCTGAGAACAGTTCTCAGCGAATAACGAGACGAACCGCACTTGAAAATGCCAAATGAGATATTGGCGAAACGTCGTGAAAACGATTTTTTGAACATACGGATGGAAACCCGGAATAACCAAACTATTCATTCTACCATCCATGAAAATCTACGATATAACATATATATATATATATATATATATATATATATATATATATATATATATATATATATATATATATATATTTATTATATCGATATGATAAGTCATGATCTGTTGTTATTATTTATATTAAATTTTGTTGGTTTTTCAAACAACACCACTGGATTTGTTAAGAGTTATCTAAATAACGCAATATGTTGAAACTTCCACAGGCCAGTTATTAAGAGAGTTAGTGAAAGATGGTGTAACACTAAGTTCCATATTGGGGCCCTTGTTGTTTAGAATTTATACTAATAACTTCATATTCTATTTAAATCGTGTTACAGCTTTCTTTTATGCCGATGATACCCAAGTTCTCTACTCTTTTTCGTCTGTTGACTGGCGTTTGGCAGAGGCAACCTTGAATGACGATTTGAATAGTTTAATGGTATTTTTTCAACCTCATGGATTGCAGATTAACCCTGATAAATCATCTGTGCTGGTTCTTAGTAAACACAAAAACCGTTTTCAGGGTGACCTTAACATAAATGTAGATGGAAGAGGTTTGCGTTTTAAACAACAGATTGGATTCAGCTTACAAAAAGTATACATATCTTTAAAAATGCTTTATCTTCGTCGTTATCCTTTAAGTGAAACCCTTAAAATAAAATTAGCAGATTCTCTTGTACTAAGCAATTTTAATTATTGCGATATTTGGTATGGCTCCTGTTTAGATCATCATCATCATCAATCAGCCCAATCTTGTCCACTGCTGAGCATAGGCCACTTATTTCTGTCCCGTGCCTCTTGCATCCAGTTTGATTCTATGCGCCTTATATCGTCAGTCCATCTGGTAGGCGGGCGGCCTCTTTCTCGGTAAGCCTCCTGTCTTGGTCTCCATTTCAAGATTTTTCTCGTCCATCGATTGTCCGTGTTCCTAGCGACATGTCCAGCTCAGTTCCACTTTAACGTTGTAATTCTCCTGACTGCATCTGCAACACCCATTCTTTGTCGTATTTCTGTAGTTGGTATTCTATCTCTGATGCTAACTCCCAGCATAGATCTTTCCATGGCCAATTGTGTTACTCTCAACCTATTTACGCTTTTCTTTGTTAGTGTTAGCGGCTCTGCTCCATATGTCAAAACGGGGAGGATACACTGGTCAAACACCTTTCTCTTCAAGCAAACAGGGATGTTTGATTTAAGAATATTTTTCAGTTTTCCAAAAGCTGTCCATGTCAGCCCTACTCTTCTTAGTATTTCGCATGTTTGGTTAACTCAGCCTAAACGAATTTCATGTCCTAGGTATTTGTAGGTGGTGACATGTTCGATCTTGTGGTCTTCTACTGAGATGTTGTCGTTTAGTACAAGGTTGGCCATAAATTTAGTTTTCTCACAATTTATTTTTAGACCAACATCACTTCACAGTCTGTAGAGTTTTTCCAACATTCTTGCTGCTTTTCCCGTGCTATCCGATATGAGGACAATGTCATAGGCGAATCTTAGGTGATTAAGGTCATCCCCGTTTATGTTTACTCCCATATTTCCTTCAAAAGAAATTTGCTTGTACATATATTCCAAGACAGTGGTAAACAATTTCGGTGAGATTGTATCTCCCTGCTGAACTCCAAGTTCTATTCTGAAGGTATTTGTGTCTTTTTGGAGTCTGACACAGGCTGGGGCTGTATATGTTCTTGATTAACGAAATGTAGCGGTGGTCAATTCGACTATCTACAAGCGCCCTCAGCATTTTATATTGGTCTATGGTACCAAATGCTTTTTCATAATCAATGAATATAAGAATAAGTGGCTTATTGTATTCTATGCACTTTTGTATCAGGGACTTAAGAACTTGTAGGTGGTCATTCGTTCCATAACCAGAGCGAAACCCAGCCTGTTCGCAAGGTTGATAACTACCTAATTTATTTGTGAGTCGATTTGTTATTATCTTTAGGAATAACTTATACATGTGTGAGAGCAAACTGATTGGGCGATAGTTTTTCAGATCTGAAATGTCCCCTTTCTTATGCATTATTACAATAAGAGCCTTATGCCACGTGGAGAGAGTTATATGGCTTCAATTGCCACTTCATCTTCCCCAGGCGCCTTGTTTTTCTCCATGCCAGCAATAGCATTTGCTTTTTCATCTTCTATGATGTCTGGTATATCTTCGGATCCGACATTTCGAATTTCTGGTACTGGTGGGCGATCTTTGCTATCCACGTTGCTTTTATACAGTTCGGAGAAAAAATCTTTTGCTATCTTCAGCAGTTCCTCTCTATTTGTTTCGATGGCACCCCTTTAATTTCTTAGCTTACGGACATTATTTGTATGTTCTGCTAGTTTTCTGCGTAGGACTTTTAGGCTCTTATTATTCTCTATAATCTGGGAAATATGTTGTGTATTGTTTTCCTGACATCCTTTCTAATTTCTTTAGAGATTTCTTTATTTAATTTTCTTAGTTTTTCAGAGTTGGTTGAGTTTCTGTCCCAAAGTTCTTTTCTTGTTTTTATAAGATTTCTTGTATTTTGGGTAATTTTGTCGTTCTTGTTTCATATTTGATTCCGTATTTTGCGTGAGCATTTTTTAGGGTAGAGTTTATTTGTGCTGTTACTTGTTCTATATCAAGTTCGTTTTCTTTGAGGAGCTCTATGTGTTTTAATTCAGAAGTTATGAACTTTTCATAGGATTCCTTGTCTTTAATAGAGGTCCATTTATTTTTTCGGTTCCCAGTTACCATCCTTGCTCGATCTCGCTTTAAATTTAGCTTTATCTTCGCCCTGATTAACCTGTGGTCACTTCCTACTGACATTTTGTTAAGGACTTCTTTTTGTCAGTGATTATGAAGTCAATTTCGTTCTTCGTGTTGCCATCTGGGCTCACCCAGGTCCATTTATGTTGTTTGTTCTTTTTGACAAACTAGATATAAACAGAATTAAGAAAGTACAGAAGAAATGTTTGCGCTTTTTATATGATATAAGGAAATTTGATCCGGAATCTCATAAAATAAAAGTTGCAAAATGGTTGAATGTACAGGACTGACGTAAAAGACAATCTTTGGTATTTTTTCGTAACGTATTTTTAATAAGTGCTTTCCATACTTGACAAATTAAATTAATTGTAGAACCCATGAATATGAATCTTAGATTTAAGAGTCTTAACTCATAACACAGCGCTTTTCAAAAAAAGCATTTCTTATAATATTTATACGCTTTATAATAGCAATCGCATTTTCTTAAAAACTCTTACACCTCCAATTTTTAGAAAAAGAAAAAAAATATCATAATGAATAAATAGAGTGTATTTTGAGTTATTCTCTTCTTGCCATTTATACGCCCTTGTCTTCTTTCTGTCTTTTGTTTTTTTTTTAGTAACAAAGTTTTTCAAAATTCTCCGATGTCATATTGACACCATTACACCTTATTAGGAGTTTTTTTTAGTTCATTTATAGACAATACTACACAGCTTTCTAAACATATATCGTATAATAATATTCAAATCAATACTATTTATAATAATAATTATTCAAATATAGAATCACATTTATTATTAAACTTTACATTGACATTTTACATATTATTGCTATCGGGCTGTCCCGAATTCTGATAATTGACCGCCATTATGCTGAAAAGTTTTCGAATTTAATTAAGCCAATCCCTTTTTGGAAATTATATCTTATTGGTACTAATAATCGAGAAGTTATTGGCACGAAACAATGAAAGGTTAGGTATAAAGATGTCGGCAAATAAAATTAAAACTATTGTACGTATTGTGTTTAACTGTAATGAATGAAAGAAAGATCGATCTCAAGATAGGTATAATGGTGTACTCGAATTTAAAATAGTCGACCTCCTAGATCAGCCGATTTAACACACAGTGAATTTTACTTATTTAAATTAGTGAGATGTTTGACGAATGACGTCGTATGTTGTTAAAATACACCAGGTATGTTTGAAGGTTGTAGACAATTTTGAAGATTGACTAAAATGTGGTTGTCGGACTTGCATTGTCTTTATTTTTATTTATTTTACGACGTTTCGATTAAGTTGTATCTCTAATCGTTATCAAGTATAAACTGAGTGTTTTTTCTTAATACTACGAGCTTATATAGTTTCGCTTCACTGTACACACCTCAATGATTTGATGTTACAAAGTAGTGGTTGCCAAAGATTAGGTATCTCAACACTCGGTTTACTGAAGATTCCATTATTGTTTTTAATGTAAGCTGCTTCTATAAATTATCTTTTTTTCATGTTGGGTTCCATATATATTACCGCAGCCTCAGGCCATTTTATATGGTGTTGTTTTTCCCAGGCGTGTTCTGTAGTACCTGATCTCGACGTTCCCCCTTTTTGTGTATAAGTTTTATGTTCCTTAATTCTAACGTCTAGTGGTTGTTTGGTTTCTCCAATATACATTTCACCACACTCACATGGACCTTTGTAAACACATTCTTTCTTATCGATAGTTTTTGGTTTTGTTCTTGTTAAATGAGCTCTAAGTGTTGTTCGTGATTTACAGGCTGTTTTTACATTATAACTACTGGCAATTCGTCTTATTTTCTTCGAAGTTCCCTTAATGTACAGAATTGTGAAGAAGGAATGTGTTTCTTGCTGTCCAGTGTTTATTGTTCTAAAGTTATTTATAATATCGTCAATTAGTTTCAAAGGATAACCATTCTGTTGTAAATCGGATTTAATATTTGTTACCTCTTTTCCAATGAATCGGCATGATTCCATATAGATATAGCGCGATTATAGAGGTTGCGTATAATTTCCCGTTTTGTTACAACAGAACGATTGGAACTATGATTGAGATATTGTCCAGTATGTGTTCGCTTTCTGTATTCTGAAGTTTTACTAGTTTCGTTTGGGCGATTCACTATGACATTTAGGAAAGGCAATTGATCATTTACCTCTTTTTCCATGGTAAATTTAATTGTAGGTCGAATGTAATTTAGATGTTTCAAGAAATCATTAAGTTCTTGATCATTGCCCTTCCATACGATGAAGGTATCATCGACATATCTTAACCAGATTTTCAGTTTTACTATTACCGTTTCTGTCGCATGAGTTTGGAACCATTCCATATATATATATATATATATATATATATATATATATATATATATATATATATATATATATATATATATATAGGCGACGACTGGAGAGAGTGAAGAACCCATCGAAAGCCCGTTGTTCTGAGCGTAGAACCTGCCCTTTACTTGAAAGTAAGCACTACGTAGGCAACACTCCAAAAGATCCATCACCCCGTTCAGTGGTAACGTGGTTCGATCTGATAAAGTAGTGTCATTTGAAAGTCTAGTTTTGATTATGGCAAGTGATTCCTCTAATGGTACATTAGTATACAGACTTTCCACATCAAAGCTTATTAGTCTGTCGTCTGGCTCTAGATTGATGCTACTAATATATTGGCCTACTAATTTAAAACTATTTCTAAGTAAGAAGGATACAATAGATTCCATAATTTTGTTCATTAGCAAACATTTTACCAAAATATGAATGAATGGAACAATGTCCTGATGATTCAAAAAAGGGAACTATCAATTCTATACAAAATATTTATAAAAATTATGACTAACAAAAAAAATATATAGCAATCAGTCAAGATAATAAGCAGGATATAGTGGAAGTTTTACCACCCTAGACCACCTACAAGATTATTGAGAAAGACAATGAGTATAATAAAGATAACATTCACAGATTATGAGAAGGCTTTCGACCCAATTGAAATATGGATAATTCTAAATGCATAGAGTAATTGTATGCAGGGTGTCCAGGAAAATGTGAGAAATCCCCTGGATATGGAAAAAACACGAGAAAGGATTACTACAAGTTCATATAAACATTTTTCGTATAGGCCTCCTCTTCGGAGATATGGGCTGTACCCGCCACATTAACTCAGCATTGTTCGTTATGTGATCACAATGAAACGTGATTCTCCGTAGAAGTTCCTCCCTGCTATCGACCGAAGTGTAAAAATCGAATGGCACTAGGTCGAGAGATCGAGGGGGCCAGGCAATAAGTCCTCCTCTACCTATCCAACGGTTTGGATCGACGTTATTCAGGTGCCCCCGTAGAGTAACGCTGAAATGAGGTGGTGCCCCATCGTACATGTTTCGGCGGATTTCAAGTGGTAAGTGAATGAATGAATGCGATTCTTCGTAGAAGTTCCTATCGACTGGAGTGGAATACATCAAGGCTTTTAGGTGTCCAGACAGGTAAAAATCCAACGGCGTTAGGTCGGGAGATCGAGGACGCCAGGCAATAAGTCTTCCACTACCTATTCAACGGTTTGAATAAACGTCTTTCAGGTGCTCCTGCACAGCAATGCTGAAATAAGGTGGTGCTTCATCGTGCATGTAGTACATGTTTTGGCGGGTTCCAAGTGGTAAGGGCTTTACTATATTATGAAAAGCATTCTGAAGGAACTCCAAATAGAGTTCTCCATTTAGTCGTGCCAGAAATACGAATGGTCCAATCAAAAAATTGCCAATGATTTTTACCTAGACATTAACTGATTGGCACTGATGTTGTTAGGGGAAACAATAGTTGTATGAGGATTTTCATTAGCCCATACATGTGAATTGTGTAAATGTATGATACCATTTTTGGTAAAGTTTTCTTCATCTGTGAAGGGAGTACTGCTAATGAAGTTTACATTATTTCTTTGCTGATCCAATAGCCAGTTTGCAAACTGCATTCTACGGGAAAAACTTTCAGGAATCAATTCATGTACTTTTTCAAATGATATGCTGTTCTTGAAGAATTTCATGTACTATTGTTTTCGACGTATTAAACTGCGCTGATAATTTTCAAGTGCCTGTTGCAGGAGTGTCATCTACAGCATTTAAAATATTTTCTTTTAATTGCAGCGTACGTACTGTTCTTCCTCGACCAGCATCAGTAATTCTTTTCCTAAAATATTATTACATTGTTAAATGGAATCGCCTACCATGCTTCCTTAGACGTTGGTCAACTCGTTGAAATGTTTTCTGATCTGGAAGAATACGATTTGGATATCTGTCGTGATAAAACCTCCTGGCTTCCAAAGCATTGCAAGATGCAAGACCTTATATCAGATGCATATCTGCATACTCAATAAACGTATATTCCATATTCCGAATTATTTCACAATTAATTTCATCAGGAAATCCAAAAATCAGTAAATTAATATCCAAGTAAAGAATCAATGTATCAGCGATGTGGAAGTTGACAAGTTCTAAAATGCAGGATATTTATTTCTTTCGTACTTGGCAGCGTTTGCAACAACAATAATTTATTTTTGGTGCTGATACAATAAAATGTACATTTTTTTGCGAACCTAGGTCGAACTGCAATTCACAGAATTAGATATTGTTAACTGAACAGGTCAACTCTAATTTTGGATCGAATTTTTTTTTCATAAGGCTAAAGGTTGAACATTTGATAGAAACAAAGATGTACCTTTTGTAGAAATACGTCAAATAGACGATGTAAATAAAATGATATTTTTTCAAAAACGGTTAGGATTAGCGACATGAATGAAGCACTCAATTTTTAGTCAATAGTTAAAGGTATGCAAAACGTTGTCCAAAGTTCTAATCATACAGGGCTTTAAAAAAATGGCGTCATGAGTGTTACAGCTAGTCCGACCCTGCAGCTTATTAAAAAAATTGAATTATACCTGGTGATTCAATAATTATGTGCAAAAAAAAAATTATTCCATTGCAGCTCTTTGGGAGGCCATATTTTTGAAGAGAGGCTTGTACGACAAAAGTTTATATGAACTTGTAGTATTCTTTTCACGTGTTTTTTTTTCAAATCCGGTAGATTTCCCACATTTTTCCGGACATCCTGTATACATCCTCTAAGGATGATAAAATTAGCGCAAGGTGTGTTTCCTGGATTCTTAGCGCAACTCAAAGAGAACTTTATGTCGAGTGTTGTCAACAATTTATGGGGTCTTGACATGAAGATAAAAAGAGAGTTATGGAATCGATTGTGATGGTTGAAGAAATGATGATCCGTTATTGCGATTCAACTTGCTTTGAAAGGGAGAGCCAGGCCCGAAAGATTCCAAGGTCGTCAAAAGCACCAAAAACGTATAGCCACTATTATTTGGACTGACTATGTGTCCTATTGACAGACTTTAAAGAACGAAATACAGTCGTTAACGGAAAGGACAACTGTACTTTACTAAGGCAGCTCCGGTTCATATCACCGCGTTTTCCAAGTAGTATTCCAGAATGCAACATCACTGAACTCAACCATCCTCCCCGTAGTCCCGACCTGGCACCCTTTGATTATTTTTTTTTTGCTTTCCAAATTGAAGGCAGACTTACGACGAAAAAAATTCAATTCCGATTATGAAATAAACAAACGGTTTACGATTATTTTGGCAGTAAATATGTGGCGTTTGATTTAAATTGCATAGGGGCTTTAATTAAGGTTGTCAAAAATGTATAAAAATAAAGAAAAAATTGATCTTTTTATTTAAACTACTACTCCCATTTAGGCTAAAAATACATGGACCTCAAAACGGATGACCTACCATAGCCGTATTTGCTATTTTAAAAAAGTATCAATTCGAAGCATCCAACCGAAAATGTAGTAATTGTATGATACCTGTCAATTTAAAACAATCGTGCTAGTTATCTTCCTTCACACAAAATGAAAAAATTGGCGTTTAAAATGTGTAACCAGTACGTTTACTCGAATTAAAAACAGTCGATCTCCTAAATCACCAGATTTAACGCCCGGTGAATTTCACTTTTTTTTAAATTATCACACTGTTATAGACAAAATATCAATACCGCATGCCGAAGAAAAATAGCTCCTATAAAGGTTCAAATTGATTGGTCATCAATACCAGTCCCCGAAGCCGAAAATTCTTTTAATTCGGAAGCTAAATAGTTAAGACAGTGTTTTTACGCTTAACTGGTGATTAAATCATCCGGTTAGTTAGGCAAAGCTCGCTCCCAGTCAGTCTTCAGGCGATTTGGTATGTTATTTGAGGATATTGATTGATTAACACAAGTTTCGGTTGTGTTTTGGATATATCTTTACTTGTAAATTAACGAAGTTAACTATGATGGATATATTACGTTATTTGAGTTTGTTGATAAGGTAATTAAAGAAATTTATTTTATGTTTGGCAATAGATTTTATGGGTAATAAAAAATAAATAAATATAAATTATTGCTGTCTTAATAGTGATGAACATTTAGAAGGTCAATAGCTCCATCTTGCAAATTTTTCTGTAAACTATATGATCATTAATAATTTTTTTACTATTGAGTATTAGCACTGTTTTTTTTTTAATTTTCCGCGGTTTTGGATACATTATTTATAATATTTTAAACACAATTATAAGTTTATCCGCAATTTTGCAAACTAATGATTCTCAAACCAGTCGGTGGTCGCTTTGGTATTTTTGGGGAGTCAATTGTTATCAATAAAATGTTAATAATTTATTTATGCTTGTCAACATGGGAAATATGTAAAGTAATTCCTGTACGGCCGGTACATGCATCTCTTCCTTTTTCGAGCAAAATCCGACCGGGGCAAGCTAACCAGATAGTCTGCAGTGTTTGCCATAGATCTTTGTTTTCTCGAGCGAGTCGTTCTGTTAGAAACGAGGAGGATTTTAATTAAAAGAGTGAGAGTTTTTTTGGTTGAAACTACGAGCCTATACTACTGGAGCTTCGCACGAGTTACGTGGTAGAAAAAGAGAAGGAAAATAGCAGTATATACTCCCTACTTCGATTCGAACGTATGGTGATAAGGAGGAGAGAACCAAAACTAGACTTTTGGTGTAAAAGAGATAGCATGTACTGCGATTAGCTTTCACTCTCTCTTTCTGCTATGGAACGCGCGAAACACTCAACTTTGCCTTCAGTAATATATGCTCAAAAGTTTGAAATAAATCACTAGATTAATCGATGTGTCGTAAGTCAATTAAAAATCAAGTTGAAAAATCACAATCAAAAATTATCTTAAACTTACTGTGCTTAAACTTATATTCTATATAGGATATACGCAACCAACTGAGCTTCACTAACTCTAGCATTCTTAGACTTTGAGAAGGCTTTCGACTCAGTATATTCTAGAGCAGCTATAGAAGCTTTAGTCGATCAAGAAGTGAACAAACCGTATAAAGAAATGCTATATGGAAGCTACAGCTAGAATAAACACATACAAAAAAAAGTAGAATTTCCTACCCAAAAAAGAGTCCGAGAAGGAAACTCAATATCTTCGAAACTCTTCACAGCAACCCTAGAGAATATTCTTCAGAAATTACACTGGAATAACAAAAGTCTACGTATAGATAGAGAACATCTAAGCGATTTAAGATTCGCTGATGACATACTTTTGATTGCTAAAATTCCTGAAGAATTGCAAGAGAAAATTAATCACCTTAACACAACTAGTAATGTATATATATATATATATATATATATATATATATATATATATATATATTGATCAATGCATATTGCCAGTCATGACATACGGATATGAATCTTGGATATTAAAGAAAGCTATGGAATAATTGCATGCCAGGAATAACTAAAAGAGATCGTAAACGTAAGAGAATAGACTGGATATGACAGGAAACCCTGATATAATCCAAAGAATAAAATCTTTAAAATGGCAATAGGTAGGACACATAGCAAGAAGAACGGACAACAGATAGACCATTAAGGTAACTACGTGGTATCACAGAAACGCTAAGAGACCAAGGAGATGCTCGAATTTTATACTAGATTACGATCTCAGAAAACCGGCAGGGACAACTTAGTCCCAGAGAGTTAAAGACAGAAAATCATAAGCACAAATTAGCCTAAATAACAAGAACACCAAATAAATAACATCATCACATAGAAGAAGAATTTTCTATAAGCATTTCGTTTTTGAGATATTTGAAAATTGACTATTTTGTTTTTAGTTATTAATAAGTGAATTATTTATTTGACAACTGTCAAATTATGACATTATTAAGAACACTTTAAAGTTGAAGATTTTGGTCATCGTGAAAATTGTCGATCGTGTTGTTACACTAGTTTTTAAAAGAAAAAACGCGATGAGGTAAAAAGTAGAGTTAATTTAATTAAAAAAAAAACGAAAAACACTAGAGGACAGTTGAAGGGTAGTAGCAGCATCAGCGAGCAAAAATGAAGAGCTAACCCTCCATACCGGAAAGTAGGAGTGGGAAATTAAGGGCGCCACTGCATCATAAGCTAGGCTGATAGCAGAAGCCTTCCACGATGTTGTTAGGAAGTAACTTTCAACCTCACTCTGCAGCAAGCCCAACCAAACAAGAAAATATACAAAACGAACAGCATGTGGGTCAAATAAAACAAAAGTAAAAACTGGACTAAAAATATAAAGAAGAAAAAGGAAATAAATTCAAACAGTGGACAATAATCTGCACACAATATAGGCTAATAATTTTAAAATCATAAAACAAACCCTTTTTTCCTCTATGATCATAGATGATAGATTATATCGCAACGTCTTATGGTAATAAAGTATATCTAATGTTAATAAAATTATTAATGAATTATTAATAAAAATATGGTAATACAAAGCTTTGCCAGAGTTTGCCAGTTGTTTAATTTCTCAGCTTAACAGCGTAGGCTCTGTCGTACCAACCACAAGAACACGCATGACGCAGTAGTAACAATATACCCTGACGGTAGTACACCATGCCCCGACGGTAGATTACAGTAATGAGATAACGGGTAGGGTAGTCCCGATATGTGTGGGGTCTAACAGAATTACTTCGTTGACACATGCAAACTACCCAAAATCCTTGTTTCTAGACTTATCCCCAGAATCCATAACTGCCAACCAGGCAAAAGATATGGTACTCCAAAAACTCAACAAAACCACCAGGATAATAAACGACTTTCCATCTCAGAATCCCAATCGAAGTCTGCAGTTGCTTCGACCGAATCAAACCAGGAAAAAATGAAAATCAAGGCAAAATAGCACTGCTTAGGCACTAGTCTCCCTCCGTTAGGCGCGTTCAATTGCCACGCTAGAAAGAAATTACAACTCAAAAAGAATGACACTGAGCAACAACAATTGGTTGAAATAAATGTGTTATATAAGCCAATTAATTAATCATTAGCATTTTCCGCTCGAAAAAAAATCAAATAAGTGTCCCAATAGTTATTTTAAATTTAAAAAAAAAAATAGTTTCGAGTAAAGGAATAAATTTCCTGCAATCCAAAATACATACAATTTCACTCAAATGGCAGTAAACAGAAAAAAATGAGATCTATCAGAATAAAAAAAAAGTCGCAATAAGTTCTGCATCGATAGGAAAATACTTAAGTACAGTGTAGTGAAATGAATGAAATTAATTAAAATTGTACTTTATGAAATGCTGTTCTTTAAAGAAATCCTGGGAAATACTTAAGGAAAATAATACAGTGTTTATAACGAGAGTATTTGCAAAAATAAGGTTAAATTAACTGAATTAGTCATACTGAACTTAAGCGGAAAATTTAACTGTGACAGTTTGTTTATGGATGCCATATTGAATTTTTATTTCGTTTCTAGATATTGTTTTTCGAAAACCATTCGTTCTGTATTATGTAAAATGTTTATCTTAGAATGTAAGGGACTGACATAGAATTATTGGTTGCCAAAATATTTCAAATCTGCTTAATTACTCAAGCTCAAGTGATTGTAACATCCTGTAGATATAAAAAGAAGTGAATTCTTCGTATTAACATAAAGGGTGGATATATTTTATTTTCCGTAATTTAAGCAAAAAATGGTAAATTGGGCAAAAACTTCAAATTTCATTAATGCAAGACAAACAAAAACAAATAGAAATAAAAGATATTCACTAAACAGTAACCTTTTAGTAAATTTATTATATTTTGGAGTCTCAAAAAGGAAAAATTATGAGATTTTCACCCTTCCTACGTTGGAAAATAAATTAAAATCAAACTTAATTTAATCAAGCTGGCTCAAGCCAAACTGTGACCCAGTTTACGTAAACCTATATTTCAATGAACAAATGAACGTTCAGCTTAGATATATTACAGTCCTTCTCATGTCGTGGAAAGGTATAAAATAATATGGACTAAGAAATGTTTAAGTTTAATTAATACAGAAAAATGTTCCAATCCAGCATTATAAATACGTTTACTTAAATGTAATATAGGTAATTTTAATATTGATTCTCGGACGTTGTACTCAAGAAGACGTCCTCCAGGTCCTGGAGCAGCTCTGCATTCATTCGCGCAAGCTTTTAATCGGCTTCGCGACGCCGGCGCCGCCCCTTTCATCCTCCAATTAGCTAGCGTCGCGACGCCCTGGATTGGACCGGGCAGCGTACCTAATTAGTCCGTAGGAGGAATTTTGCGCCAGATAATGATCTAGGATCGTTTTCCGAGGTTTTCCTCGGTTTTTCTCATTTCCTGCTTTTTCTCTTCTGAGTTTTAATTGGGAACGAAATGGGAGTGGCCTGAGATATAAAGCTCTTAATTGGTCTGGATTTTAGGAGAAATGTTACAAGTGCTCGCCAACGCCTAAGAAATGTTCTCCGGAAACTTTGCGAGAGAGTATTGATATAATTTTAAAATGAAAGACTGAATTATTACGTAGGAATGTGAATAAAATTAACTAGATTAAATTTGGTAATGCTCTTAGGTCATTATAGTTTGGGCAACTTCAATTAATTACATGAAATACCAACCAAGTCAATAATTTAATAATTTAATACATATTAAGAAGAAAACAAGATATAGCTGTTGCGAAAATCCAACTTATTTTAAATTAATATTATTAAAAAAATGCAATATTTAGTTAATAATTTTAACGAAATTTAGTACCCGTAATTTACGTTGTACTAATTACACTTTTTGTGGTAAAATTTAGCATGTACATGTTTTCAATTAACTCAAAAACGGACATACAAAAAAATTGTCGAAGAAATTAACAAAGGTAATAACTACACTGTTACAAAGTTAATATTCATTCTACATTAAATTTAATGATTTTGTAGTAAAAATCGTGAATAATTTAAATTTACTTTGAATTTAAAGCAATTCGTTCAAATATCAGTTCGTTGTACTTTAAATTTGATTAAACGGTATCTTAAATTTCAATAAAGTAACTGAAAAGATGCTTCAGCTTCTGTACATTAAAAATAATTCATATATACAATAATACTAAAGGAATTTATATTATTATTCAATATACAGGGTGAGTCAACGATTGGATGAAGTAGGTTTGTACCTTTTCGGTGAAAATAACAAAGAAACTATATTTATTGTTTGATACAATTTATTTTTACGCAGATTTTAAAAATATTTACGACTCTACAGGGTGAGCCAAAAAACTAGGACAGCATAAAGTTGTATTTTTTTAAATAGAACACCCTATATACGAATCGTATTTTCGATTTTGCTTATAATTTTAAATCTTTTTTATTAAGGGTTTACTATAACAAAACTTTATAGTTTCTGAGATAATTAAGTTTAAAGAAAAAAAGTCACATTTTCAAGCATCAATTCAATCCTAAATAACGTTTTCAATTTTGTGACAAATATATTCAAATTTGGAATTTAGCAAGGCCAAGGACAAGTTAACATAATTTTTACCTAATATTTGCAATAAAAGCTACACGGTGTTGAACACATCGGCTCAAATTTGAACAAGTTTAAATGAATAAATATCTTTTTTTTAAATGGTACACCCTGTATATATTCATGTTATTTAATAGAGTAATAAAAACCCTAAAAGTTTTGTTCAATATATCCTATACCTATTTATAATAGTTTTTGAGATATTTCAGTTTTTCTTATTTTCCATACTTTTTTACAGAAATAGTCTTCATTATCATAGTAGCCATGTAAAATAATAAAAAGAAACTACAGAAACAAACAGAATGTGGTTAAATATGATGAAATACATTATTCGTTATATTACAATGGCAATAGTTTAATTAAACATAATGTGAAAAAATTAACACAACAATAACGACAAGGCAAATACATATTTACTTTTATACTAAATTGAAACAAAAAAATTACCTATTAAATACTGAGATTAATTATTTCTTTTTAATAAGTGTTCGAATAAACGACCCTCTTGTGCAATGCACAAATTTAGTCTTTTTTGCAGATTTTCTCGGACCCTGGACAAAATTAGTGGCGTTATTGTTCTACAGGTATCTCTAATCCTGTTTCGCATATCTTCCACTGTTGTTGGTGGATTAACATACACCTTATTTTTAATATAACCCCATAGGAAGAAATCTAATGGGGTGATGTCGCAAGACTTTGGTGGCCACCCAATGAAACCCCCACGTCCAATCCATTTTTGCGGATATTGTTGGTCCAAAAACGCACGAACTTCACGATGGTAATGTGGAGGCGCACCATCGTGCTGGAACCACATACTGTCGAGCTCATCCCTATCGAGACCTTGAAGCAGTTGGGGTAGTTCTTCTTGTAGAAAGTTCAGGTAACTATGGCCATTTAGTGGCTCATTAAAAAAGTGGGGTCCAATAATTCGATTATGATGAATACCACACCAAACATTTAATGACCAGTGGTTTTGATGTTGCACCTCTCTAATCCAAAATGGGTTTTCTGTGGCATAATAATGCACGTTGCGTCTATTTACGGCACCGTTACTTCTAAAAGTAGCTTCATCACTAAACATTACCTTGCATAATAAATTTGGATTTAATTGAATCTCCGCATTTATTGTACGACAAAAGTTTACACGACTTTCAAAATCCTGTCCATGCAATTCTTGGTGTAATTCTATGTGATATGGATGATACCTATATTTCTTGGTAGTACGATTAGCGGTGGATTGTGATGTATCACATAATGCTGCTAACTGACGGCTACCAATATAAGGATTTTCCTGAATATTTAACAATACTTGTAGTTCTTTTTCTTCATTAGTTACTGGTTTGTTGACCACTTTACGTTTTGGATAATCAACAGTACCAGAAGAATCAAATCTTTGCATTAAGTTTTGAAAAGTATGGGTATTAGGCTGGCGTCGATCAGGATACTTCATTTTGTAAATTCTTTGAGCAAGAAGGCAATTTTTTTGAGCCTCTCCTATTGTATAAATCATATCTATTAACTCATTCTTTGGAAAATTCATTTTACAATATAAGATGAATGCAAAAAAAACCAAACTACACTACATAAAAACCAAAAAAAGCGATTGCGGTTATAAATTTGACACACAGAAAAATGTTCTTTTACATTGTTTTTGCCATGGCTACTATGATAATGAAGACTATTTCTGTAAAAAAGTATGGAAAATAAGAAAAACTGAAATATCTCAAAAACTATTATAAATAGGTATAGGATATATTGAACAAAACTTTTAGGGTTTTTATTACTCTATTAAATAACATGAAAATATACAGGGTGTACCATTTAAAAAAAAGATATTTATTCATTTAAACTTGTTCAAATTTGAACCGATGTGTTCAACACTCTGTAGCTTTTATTGCAAATAGGTAAAAATTATGTTAACTTGTCCTTGGCCTTGCTAAATTCCAAATTTGAATATATTTGTCACAAAATTGAAAACGTTATGTAGGATTGAATTGATGCTTGAAAATGTGACTTTTTTTCTTTAAACTTAATTATCTCAGAAACTATAAAGTTTTGTTATAGTAAACCCTTAATAAAAAAGATTTAAAATTATAAGCTAAATCGAAAATACGACTCGTATATAGGGTGTTCAACTGTATCAAACAATAAATATAGTTTCTTTGTTAATTTAACCGAAAAGGCACAAACTTACTTCATCCAATCGTTGACTCACCCTACAATAATACTAAAGGAATTTATATTATAATTCAATATAAGTTGCATGTGCCACGAACTGATATTTGAATGAATTGCTTTAAAGTCAAAGTAAATGAAAATTATTCACGATTTTTGGTACAAAATCATTAAATTTAGTGTAAACTGGACATTAAATTTGCATTAAATTGAAGCTTATTTTTAACAGTGTACCACAGAACCCTAATACACATTTTATTATTTTTTTTTGTATTTAATCTTTTTCTTAAAACTCGCTTTTTTCAGTTGGCTACCTTTTTGTAATTTTCCGCTATTATTTTCCTCTCTTGTTACTGATTTAATAAGCGAAATAAAATAATGAAAATAAATTATTTAAGTATGAGTTTGCTTTCAAAAACATATCTCTGAAGCCTTTTTATTCAACTTTGATTTAATATTTGTCATATATGTTTTTTATTTAGAAATACCTAATTCATTCCAACGTAATCAGGATTTGATAAACATGAGCATACGGACTTAATAATTTAAGAAAACTTTTTTATTTTACTCAAAATACTGTCCGTGTGATTCTATGTAGCGAATTGTGCGGTCAAGAAGCATGTCGGACGAGTTTTTTTTAGGTCGCCTGTAGAGCCTTTTGGATGGCCTTTAAGTCGGCATAACGCCTTTATTTTATAAGAAAGTGCAATTTATTGAATAGGCAGATATCACAGGGTGTTAGATTAGGTGAACACGGTCACTGGTTGATGGGGATATACGATTTTTGATCAAAAAATCAGTGACAAGTGTGGATCGATGAGATGGAGCATTGTCATGCAACAAGGGTCAACTTCCTTCTTCACGATACTTCACCAAACGCTTTAAAACACCAAGATAAAATATACCATTAACCGTTTGGTCAGGCAGAACAATCTTATTAAGAGTTATTCCCATCGAATGGTAGAAACAAATCAACATTTTCTTTAATTTTGATTTCTCCAAATAGCTTTTTTCAGATTAGACTCATCTGGGTGCTTCCATGCTGCACCTTGGCGCTTGCTTTCTGGATCGTATTAACACCACGTTTCATAATCAGTCACAATGGTGTAGAAGAACCTTGGGTCTCTGAGTTCTTGATGATGTCCTTCGAATGGTGAATTTTGAGCAATTTTTGATCAACAGTTAGTTTACTTAACAAAATATAAACAGACTTTTCTGAGGCCCAAATGTTGATGTTTAGGACATCGTTTGAGCGATCTTTGATGAATTCACGCACAGTTTTGATAACATTTTCTTTTATAACGAATTTCGATTGGCCAATATGTTGGCGATCATTTAGGTCTTCAAGGTCATCTTTAAAGTGTTAAAGTGCGTATACAATTCGCGAACTTTACTACGGGATAATTAATCATCACCATATATTTCTTTCATTAACTGAAGCGTTTTGCTAAAAGTTTTACCAACTTTAAAACACAACTTAATATTGGCTCGTTGTTTAATATTGATTCTTGCACCGATCCAAGAAACATACTGTCAGTAACAAAGCAATAGCTCGGCTTCCAATTGTCCGTTAGTCATGAAATTTTGAACGGATATCAATGAAGGCTGTAGCTCCCAAGCGACCATTAATATGTGGCGCCACTAGTACGCGGTATTTTTACTGTTTACTTTGGAACGCATTGTGTAGGCTTCAAAGAATATTGTAAAAATCGCTTAAAAATCAGAAATATTTATTTTGATTTAATCAGCTCTGAATATGAATTCTATTTAGCATTATATATTGCTACATATGAAAAAACTTTCCCACAATAAATATTTCGGTGATTAACGGTCTCCATGTTGGATAGGCCATTTTAAATTTTGATATTCTGATACGAAATTCATAATCAGCAATATCATAAACCCCCATAACCGAAATATCAAGTAGGTTGTACCCTTTTTTATAGTCATAATATGCACTTTGTGGGTTATTAGCCGACATTTGGATACGCCATTTTAAATTTCGATATTCTTATGCAAGATTCGTAATCAGCGATGTCATAAACTAAAACTTTCAAGTAAGTTGTACTCTTCTTTATAGCCATAATATGCATTTCGGAGGTTATTGCCCCACTATATCGGATCAGTTATTTTAAATTTCGATATTTTGATGCCTGATTCTTAATGAACGCACCCAAATGCTACGAATTGAACCCTAAAACCGAATATTTTGCCGTCACAAAAAACTGTATCATTTGTTTTTTCTCGTTTTCAAAAGTTTGTTCTTTGGAAGCGCTATATTGGATCCGCCATTTTGATTTTTCCAAGGACATAGTTTAATAAGTATAGCTTCAAAATGAGCCCAGATAGAACTTTCCACGTTGCCTCAAATTTTCTATATATATATATATATATATATATATATATATATATATATATATATATATATATATATATATATATATATATATTATTTTAAATAAAACACATTTTAAAAAATTATTTAAATTAAATACACTATTCACTAATTTAAAAAGTAAACTCCTCTCATGAATAAATCAAATGTAGTATATTCGATCTCTTGCACAAATTGTCCCAAAAAATATGTAGGCATGACGAGCCAATTACTAAAGAACAGGCCATAAATATACGAAAAATGCCTCAATAGCGTTAAACAAACACACACAGGACGACAAACATATCTTTGATCATAATAGTGCCATAATTAGAAACAAAGATATGAATTACCAAAAATTGCAGATAAAGGAAATGATTGAAATTAAAAAAGATAAAAACACTGTTAACGACAGAACAGATATAGGAAATTTGAGCCACATTTACTCCAGTCTAATTTAACCAAAAATATTAAGTATTCCATCCTGTTAATAAACATCAAAAATTGAATATCCTCTTAAACATAAACAAAATGCCAGGGTGTATATTGGCAAAATTAAATACTTTTTATAAAAATTTGAGTAGTGTTTTAAAGTGTTTCTTTGTTTTTTTTTAGAATTGTAAATCTATGCTTTTATGAATGTTTTTAACTATATAAAAAATATTTTTAGGAAGGTAAACATAAAAAAAAAACAAAAAAAATTTGAAAATGTCTTAAATGAAGGGCGAAACGTCAATTGTTTGGATTTTTTGTTAAATAATGAACTTATAACTAAGTCTTTAAGTTTATGAAAAATTCTTTTATGGCGCCTAATTTCAAATGTATAAGGCCAGCACGAACTTCTCAATTTTTGTTTCAAGTCTATGGCATTTAATATTAATTTCTTTTCACGACTTTCTTCTCATAAAACTTAATATTATTGACTTAAAATTTGTAAAATTAACTGTCCTTTTTGGCACAAAAAATACAAATGACATAACTCAATAAGATTTATTTTTTAAAAAGGCAATAACTTTGTACCAGAGTGTATTTTGGCATAAGTAAGGACGAAAATTAAAAACTTGTTTGGAGGACACAAACATTCATAGACAGGGTGGTGAAGCTTTCTTTTTCGGAGCTTTTGTTTAGATGTTAATACTTTATTTGTCAATATAAGGTTTAGATAGTTAAAACTTACTTCTAGTTAGTCTATGATGATTAAAAAAAACTCTTTACCCTTTATTGTAATTGTCATCATTATTTAATAAGCAGAAAGCTCCCTGACATCAAACCACAAATTAAAAACGCTTAATACCGCGGAACCAGCTGTTAATTAACAAAAAAGGCACTCATAAACCCATAAAGATCGCGCCGCCATACGCTGTGCACCTCCGGAATGTCGGGAATCCAGAACAGGGGCCATCCGAAATACCATAACAAAATTATGACCTGTTATATGACTTGTACGATCATATATGACGCATTTAGGGCTTGTTAAAGACCGAGATATGTCGGTAAAATGCTTTACGAGGATTCGGATTCGAATTTTTTCACGCCTCTTCAGGATAAGTTAGCCGGGAGATAAAAATTGCAGACGACGAACGCGGTTGAATATGAGTTTTAGTAATATGTGGATGGCCAAGTACATTTCTGAAGTGCAAATATATTTGACGATGGCTGTTCTGTGGTAAATTTAAGATAATGTTATAAATATTTTCTAGTTAATATCACCGTTTCGCTGCGAAACTCAACCTTGAGTAGCCTTTTGACTTTTTTTTTTGCAATTCGTCGCGTCGGCTTAGCACAAATAAGATCTTTGGACCACACTAACTTATTATACGACAAATACAGTTATCGTGGACTATTTTTAAAATGTAGAAATTTGACTTTGGCATCAATTTCTGCTCGATCGAGATGAAAATTAATCAAAAAAATAGTAGTCACGTGATTAACATCACCAAATTTTAATTTTTTTTCCGAAAAAAAAATTCAAAATTGAGATTATATCTCAAAATATTGAAAAAATATATTAGAAAAGTTTTTATAAATACAATTGTTAGTCCATATATAGAATTTCAGCTCTATAAGATAATTTAGATTTTGTGCCTCCCTTTATTATATTCCCTCGCAAGAATATGAGTGATCAGCTAATGAGAGGCAGTCCCCCAGGCGCTGTTGGCATTGCACATCCATCAGGATGGATACAAATGAACATATTCACTGACTGGTTCAAACATTTCATCAAACATACTAACTCTATTCCGGAATCAAAGGTATTACTGATCTTAGATGGTCATTTTTCTCACACTCATAACATCGACGTGATAGAGATTGCTAGAGAAAATAATGTAGACATTGTGTTCTTACTTCCTCATACAACCCACAAGCTCCAGCCACTAGATAAAATGTTTATGGGACCACTCAAAACTTATTACAGTGAAAAAATACGAATGTGGATCAGAGACAATAATAGACCACTAAGCCCTTATGATGTTGTTGAGCTATTTGGCAGGGCTTATTTAAAAGTGCAAACAGGTGAGATTGCAGCAAATGGATTTCGTGTAACAGGACTATGGCCGTTGAATAAAAATATATTTACCGCGGTCGACTATCTTATTGCGCAACAAGACGCAGTTAGAGATGGTTGCACAGTCAACTTTACACCAATGACATCAAGTCCCCAACCTTTAGGACAATCGATGGCCAATTTTGGAACACCTGATGACTATGTGCCTTTAACTGAAGTTTCCACACCCAGACAAGATACAAATATTGAACCTGTACCCTCAACATTCGGACTCGCAGTAGTTTAGGATTAGTGTCTCCATATGACATCAGTCCAGTACCAAACAAAAAAAAGAAACCTTCTAATAGAAGAAGAAAAGCATCTGTTGCAGCAGTCATCACATCTTCACCTTACAATAATGAGCTCATAGAAAAAAAGCAAGAAGAACGAAGAAAAAGAAAATAAATTGGCAAAGAACAAGAATTAAAAACAGAACGAGAAGAAATCAAAAGGAAAAAAGCCAAAAGAAAAGATTAAGTCTGTGTCAGATTCAGATGATGAGGAGATGATGTTGTTTGATACCGACAGTGAGCCCGATGCCTTGATAAGAAATACAGCTACAGACTCTGAAGATTCGGAGTGTATTTTTTGTGGCATGCTGTTTTCGAATGATACTTATGGGGAAACATGGGTCAAGTGCCTCATGTGTGGTCTCTAGGCACATAATGATTGCGCAGGATCAGAGTCTGACGCCTGGATTTGTGATTTTTGCAAATAATTTGTGTTCCTTTTTATGTTGTACCAAAGTTTCCAAAGAGTCTCATGTAAGTTAAGGATAATTTTTGATGGTTTTTATAGTATTCCATATTTGGGGCACCTATTCCATATTTAGAAACCTTAATTTTTATTTAGTTTTTCTTACTTAAAAGTAATCAATGTAACTAAAACTAAAGCACAAATATATGATTGTTAATAATTACTACAAAAAGTTTTTTATTTAAAACTTTTTTGCAAATTATGCGTAAAAAACAAAATGGTATTCCATACTTGGTCACTCTCCTTTATATATATATATATATATATATATATATATATATATATATATATATATATATATATATATATTTAAATCACCGTTGCTTGTCACATAGGGGAACAAGATGTCCAAATTTTTTTAAATCTAACTATAGTTTTGTGAACTCGACGAACCTATCGGTGAAGTTCTATACAAAAGTTGTTAATATTCATATTACAACTTCCCAAAACCCAATTCGCCCTCCATGTTCTTAACGCCAACAAACCAATGAACATCGTTGTCACATGACAGTCGAAACATACAAATTTTAGCAATTAATTTCGTATTTAATTTGACCGTCGAGGTACGCTGTCTGTTTTTAAATTGATTTTTATTATTTTAAATCTGGACACGAGTGACGAAATTAACTAATAGACACTGTTCGCAGAATTTATCTAGTGCCAGTTCATACTAAGTATTTCAGATCTGCCAATATTATTCCAGTATTAAAACCATGAAAGAGAATATGAATTTTATGGTCTACAAAAGGAAGATTGGAGATTCATTAAAGGTTAGAAAAGTGAAATGAAGGATATAATTGAAGTAAAATTTATAGAAGAAAAAGTTTTGGATGGACTGTCTAAAATCATAGTCGCAGATGAGGGAACTACGCCAGAAAGGAATAGATATATCTCTAAATACAATCCGCAGTCACCTGTATGAAAACAATATATCTTTTCGTGCTACTTTGAGGAAATATTTATCTGCGAAACACGTTCAAAAACGACTCAACTGGGTAAAGAAAAATTTGGATCGAGATTAGAGCAACGTTATTTTCACAGATGAATCTTCTTTCCGAGCACTCTCTTTTCAGTCAAGTTTTGGACAATTCAGCATGATAGGTAGCTTCAACGTACAGTAAAACACTTTATAAAAGTGCATATTTTGGCATGCTTCTCCACACGGATATTTGGTCGCCTTTTAGTGTTTATTGGTATTTCGAATGCTGAAAGAATGTGCAACATTTTTTAAAAAATTCTTAACGAGATGTGCAGAAAAGTTTTTTAGGTCATACAAAACAATCCGGGTGCTTTAAGATGACCCAAAACATCATAGTAAACTGTGCAGTGTATGGAAACAGTAACATAACTTTACAACCATGGAATGGCCGGCAATGTCTCCAGATACAAGACCTATAGAAAATGTTTGGTCCTACATCAAAATGAAACTCAGAGGAAAGCCAGTGTCAACGGAAAAGCAACTTGGTTATCAAATTAAAAACATATGACGATGTTTACCATTGAAGTAAGCTGAGAATCTGGTTGAAAGCATGGAAAAAACTGTCAGGCTATAATAAATAATAACGGCGATTGAACAAAGTTTTGAGTAATTGTGCGATAACCAATAACATGTGTTTCAATAAAATATAGGAAAAAAAAATATTTCTTTTGAATAATAATGGTCATGTTCTTATTGAAAAGACTAATATATATATATATATATATATATATATATATATATATATATATATATATATATATATATATATATATTAATAATAATAATAAATAAAAATTATAATCAATCTCACCAGAAACTTCACAATTTGCACGGTGTGAAAATTTGGTTCTATTTTGTACTGGAATCATTTCATATGAAATAACCAAAGAAAAGAGACAAAATGCAGCCTCACTAATTTTAACTTCAGCATTAATGATCTGTAACCACCCAAATATTAAAAAATTAGGTTTCCATTCTCTATTATCAGACAACTGAACATTTATTCGCATGTGAAAGCTCTCAATACAAATTTCAATTTCACAAAACACATTTTTTATTGCAAAACACTTCATGAAAGGCAAAATAATGAATGAGTTAAAATCAAATTGATCACAGAAGTGGAGAAAGGTTGTCACTTTTGAGCGATGTTTGTAATGTATTAAAATTTCACTTTTTCGATGTATCGGTGGTGGCAAATTAAAAAAAAAAGAAATGAATGTAGGTTTTTATTTTTGACATCCAAAACAAGAATCTGACGAGCTCCATCCGTTTAATATTTTCAGCTGGAAGGACCCAAACTGAATACCATCGAAATTGCGCGCATTTTATTATATGAGGCTAAGGACTATTGTGTTAGCACACATCTTACCGCTATTCTCCGATCAAATATAACTACAAATATTAGTTTCAAATTAAAATAAGTACAACCAGGGTGTCGAGACAAAGGTATTAAGGGAAGATACTGTCGCAGATGGCGGCACACTCAGAATATGGTTTATAGGTTCCGACGCAGAAAGGTTTAAATATGAGTATGTAGATGTAGAAAGTGTACAAAAGGTGTCTGGGGAAAGCTCCGACGGACCCACTGATGAGTCTACAGTCGGTAGCTAGGACGAAACACCTCTTTTAGGGTCTAAAATTAGATTATGATGAACCGATCGTTTCGACACGGGGGCGGTCTCGTTTACAACAATACCAACGGCCCCTACTGATGAGTCCAACATTGGTACTAGGAAGAAACACCACCAAAAAGGTTTCAGATTGTAAATGTCGGAATTGCTCCTGAAGGCACGTGAGTCAGGTGAGGACCTAAAGGCACAGGAGCTGAAACAGGGACAACGCAACTCCTATTAAAACATGGCATTCATGGGCTTGGACTTTGCAGTTGGCGCGCTGCATGAGTTATTACGATTGTTATGACTGGATCTACGACGGGGTGTTAATCCTCGCAGTTTTCTGGGCATTTAACTGTATGTTTAAAATCAAGATATAGATCAGATCTTGAACGGACACCACAGTTGGCTGACTTAAAGGAGGGGTGTTGTGTTAGCACACATCATCCATGGGCTGGGAACTTGCAGTTGGCGCGCTGCATGAGTTGTTATGGTTGTTAAGACTGGATCTACGACGGGGTGATAATCCTCGAAGTTTTCTGGGCATTCAACTGGTTGTATGTTTAAAATCAAGATACAGATCAGATATTGTACGAACACCACAGTTGGCTGACTTAAAGGAGAGGTGTTGTGTTAGCACACATCTTACCGCCATTCTCGGATTAAATATAACTACAAATATTAGTTTCAAATTATAATAAGATCGACCACGTATGTGACGCCAAAATGGGTCATAGAATATCGGGATACTGCTTAGAATCCCTAATAATCCCTCAGCTTATGCAAAACCAACGAAAATAGTATAATTACTGATTTGCGTTTCTCGATCCAACATTTCAAGGTTTCATTAAGGCAAACAATTAAATAATTACACAAACCTTTTAAAATAATTTACCGTGAATAATTATGTTTAAACACACGATTCGTTTGCTTCCCACATATGTGTTATGTCATAATCTGCAATTATCGACAACATATTAATTACATTTTAAACATCCTTAATGAGTTAGGCGCTGAAGTGGTAGCCATTGTTTGGATAGTCTTATTTTGTGTTTGTTTTAAAAATTACAGACCTGTTAATACTAAACACGAAACATTGTTACGGACTACGAGCGATTTTTTTACCTGAACAAAATAATACTTTGTTTCAAGTTTCAGATTTGAAAAACGGTAACTTATTCACGTTTTCCAGGCGTAATGTAGAAAATTTGCAGACTCTATTTCACTATTTTTTACATTGCAGAGTATTTAAATCCAGTGGCGGCAGGAGCACTAAAAAAATGGGGGTACAATTCCAATGGTGCATGAAAAACATAGACATGTATAAAACATACCATAGGTACTGGTGGATGAAAAAGTAAGTCTTGAGTTGGTATGAAACAAAGTAGTGTATTGTTTGTTTGAAGGTCATAGACAATGATGTTTCTTGCGAAGTAGTAGATATCTGTTGGACTTCCATTGTCTTTATTTTGTTGAATATCACGACGTTTCGGCTAGTAGTTATCTCGAGCCGTTTTCAAGTGAAGCTAAATAAATCCCTTAGCTACATGACTATTTATACTAAAAGTAAATGCAGTAGGGTATGACTGAGATGGGTGCAGTTATGCCTGCTATGGCAAAATCATATGTTTTTTGCTGCATTTAGTTTTAGTTTACATTTACTAAGAAGTGGTTTCCACACTTCTCTTACATCTAAAGATGGTTTACTAAAACAACTCGGGTTCTGATGTATAACTGCGGCTTCTTTGAATTTCCGTTTTCTCCAATGTTGTTCTCGGTGTAGCATTTTAGCTTCAGACCATTGTATGTGGTGTCCATGAGTCCAGGTATGGTTGGCGGCACCAGATTTTTCTGTTTCTCCTCGAGATGTGCATTTTTGATGTTCTTTGATCCTTACGTCAAGAGGTTTCTTTGTTTCGCCAATGTAGAAATTGCCACATTCACATGGTATCTGATATATACAGTTCTTCATGTCTCTTTGAGTTGTTGGTTTGACCCTAGTGAGCCGACTTCTCAGAGAGTTATTTGAATTGAAAACAACGTTGATTTTATATCGTTTTCCTATCTTTCTAACTTTTTCTGAAATGCCTTTAACATAGGGGATGTTCAATGCTGGTTTTCGTTCTTCATTAATTGTCGATATTGCCCTATTTCTGCGTTGTTCAAGAAATTTATCCACTAGATATACTGAATATCCGTTGGCTGTCAGATCATTTTTAATGTAATCTATCTCTTTCATCAAGTTCTCGTTGGAGTTGCAGAGAGTTAAGGTTCTATCTACGAGACTTCCTATAATTCCTTGTTTGGTGTTGGTGGAGTGATTAAATGAATAATTAAGGTATTGTCCTGTGTGCGTGGCTTTTCTGTAAACCGAAGTTTGAATTTGTCTGCCATTTATTTCAATCAAGACATCTAAGAATGGTAATTTATTTTCTACTTCTTTCTCCATGGTGAGTTTAATAGTTGGGCCTTAATTACTCATCTAATCACTCCAACAACACCAAACAAAGAATTATAAGAAATTTCGTAGGTAGAGCCATAACTCTCTGCAACTCCAACGAAAACTTGATGAAAGATATAGATTACATTAAAAATGATCTGACAGCCAACGGATACCCAGTATATCTAGTAGATAAATTTCTTGAACAACGCAGAAATAGGACAATATCGACAACGAATGAAGAACGAGAACCAGCATTGAACATCCCCTATGTTAAAGACATTTCAGAAAAAGTTAGAAGGATAGGAAAACGATATAAAATCAACGTTGTTTCAATTCAAATAACTCTTTGAGAAGTCGGCTCACTAGGGTCAAACCAACAACTCAAAGAGACATGAAGAACTGTATATATCAGTTACCATGTGAATGTAGCAATTTCTACATTGGCGAAACAAAGAGACCTTTTGACGTAAGGATCAAAGAACACCAAAAATGCACATCTCGAGGAGGAACAAAAAAATCTGGTGCCGCCAACCATGCCTGGACTCATGGACACCACATAAAATGGTCTGAAGCTAAAATACTACATCGAGAACAACATTGGAGAAAACGGAAATTCAAAGAAGCCGCGGTTATACATCAGAACCCGAGTTGTTTTAGTAAACCATCTTTAGATATTAGAGAAGTGTGGAAACCACTTCTTAGTAATTGTAAACTAAAACTAAATGCAGCATAAAAACATATGATTTTGCCATAGCAGGCATGACTGCACCCATCTCAGTCATAATCTACTGCATTTACTTTTAGTATAAATAGGCATGTAGCTAAGGGATTTATTTAGTTTCACTTGAAAACGGCTAGAGATAACTACTAGCCGAAACGTCGTGATATTCAACAAAAATAAAGACAATGGAAGTCCAACAGATATCTACTACTTCGCAAGAAAGTGGTGTATTTTAAATAATTAAACATAAACAAGGTAGTAAATTTTAAAAATATGGCAGTCAACACAAAATGGAGGTATAAACTCACTGTGTGAATTATTTATAAAGAAAATCCATACGCCGATTTGGCATCAGCAAACTTATCAATAACCTGCTGATTGAAATTAGGTATGCTTTCGATAAGATTCCTTTCTTTAGAAAGCATTGCGAAAAATAGTCATAATACCCAGGAAACGGACTGTCAAAAAAAAACTTAAATACTGCCTGCGATCCAATTGCAGAAATGGGTAGGAAAAGGTAGTAGAAATGATGTCTCATCTCGTGTCTCAACAAATTTTGGTTGGAACAAATAGGTCGAAAAATTATTTTTCCCTGTGTTTTTGGATTTTACGGAAAATCTAAGGGATTTAGAGAAAAATGTTCCACAGACGAATTGTACATCTTGAAAATATCTTCAAAATGAGTTTTTGTTTGTCCAAATCGGTCTGTAAACAAAATAGTTATTGCAAATTAAACATTAAAAATGGCTTATTTTTCAATTATTAATAATTTTCTTAATATTTATTGAATTGTTTTCAACTTTTACCAGAATGTGAGCTTTAAAGTGCTTAAAAAGTGTGCGGAAGTTAGGCGCTGTCGGTCAAATAGTTTTTGTAAAATTGCAATTAGCTGTTGTACCATCGTCTAGGAAACTGCTACAGAGTTCTATCAGTGCTCATTCTCTTCGTAAAGACTTAAGCTATCATGTAGTAAAAAAAAGTGAATATTTTTCATATTTTGTTTATGCAAAATCGCCATGAAGATATGGGTAGTTTCTCGCTTAAAAATAAATTAATTAACAACCGCATTTTTTGTCCTATTTGTTAATGAAGCATATCATTGGAAAGCTGGTAAAAAACACGAATTTTGAAAAAAAGTCTCTACGACTAATAAGAGCTGAATTAGCAATTTTTTTTCAAAAAATCACAGAGCGATTGTTTATTTATATTAAGAGCTGAATTTTTTAAAGTTCTTTAATAAGAGCCTAAAGTATATGAAATCATTCAATAAAGGTTACTTTATACACAATCAACCCTTCAGGAGATCGCTAAACTGAGGGTACATTCTGGACGCCAGATAAGGTAAGTTGGAGGGGGTAACCGAATCTCACCGAGTGCAAAGTGAGAGCGCGTCTTCAAATCGGCGCGCGCTTGAAAAATTAGCAATATCTCTGCTTCTAAATAACGTAGAGCTTTCATTCTTTGATTTTTTTTTGGGGTAGCTCATCAAAAAAATAATATTGGGCACATGTTCAACCTTCTCGGACCACCCCCACCTCCCCAAAAATTTCATTTTTTACATTTAAATTTTTTTTTACTCGTTTTACATGTTTTTCATTGAAAACGGTTACATACCTTATATTTACTTTTATGAACAATTATATCTGGCCCCCTCCTACCCCACGCCCCCAAATTATATTTTTCAAGATTTCGCATTTTTTGTTTTATTACATACTAGCGACCCGCCCTGGCTTCGCACGGGTGCAATGCTGATACTAAATACACTACAGAAAAACTGTGACTATTTATTTTATTTTTACAACAATTATTACATCGGCCTCCGACGCGCTATTTATAGGCACGCTGCCGCCGCCCCGGTCGGCCAGTACCGCCGCAAGCGCTACTTCCCGCAATTTTAAATCTGTAATATCTTCGAAAATATTCATTTAAATCTTGTGCTGTAAAGGACCATATAGATCTATATTAAATCAACAATGTATTTAAGCTATTTAATTGGATAAGGATTAATGCTGTATTGGTTAAAATCGCTTCAAAATTTGTCATTATTTGTCGTAAAAAGTAAATGACAAAAAAATGTTATTGTGGGATATCCATGAGAGATAGACATATACCATCGCGGAGTTTTCTGTAGACCTTTTCAATGTGTACAAATAATTAGTACATTATTTTGATAAATCTCGTAGGGTTCAGCCTGCGTTTGCAATGTAAGCGAAAAAAATTATGATAATTAACGACATCACATTAGAAACCTCAAAAATAACAGTATTTCTCCACTATTTAATGGATGTTATTATACATATAAACCTTCCTCTTGAATCACTCTATCTATTGAAAAAAACCGCATCAAAATCCGGTGCGTAGTTTTAAAGATTTAAGCATACAAAGGGACATAGGGACAGAGAAAGCGACTTTGTTTTATACTATGTAGTGATGTATGAACTAGAAATAATAATATCGTGCTAAAATTTGAATTTTCTATTGTATTGTATTGAAATAATATAATAATATTCTATTGTATTGTATTGAAATAAGTTTTCTTGAATAATGTTATTGTTATAAAATAAGGTTGTATTAAAAGTTATACAATAATCCATTAAAACATAATTATCGTTAAATAACGTATATTTTATGAATGTAGTAAATATGAAGAAAAATTTTTGAATTTACTAATATAAAAACATATAAATGATAAATATTCTTGCATAATATATTCAATAGCATATACAGGTGATCAATATAATATAAATAAACAATCATTCTGTGATTTTTTGAAAAAAATTGCTAACTCGGCTCCTATTGGTCGTAGAGATTTTATTTTCAAAATTTGTGTTTTTTACAAGCTTTCCAATGATATGCTTCATTAACAAACCGGACAAAAAATGCGGTTGTTAATTAATTTATTTATAAGCGAAAAACTACCCATATCTTCATGACGATTTTGCACAAACAAAATATGAAAAATATCCACTTTTTATGCTACATGATAGCTTAAGTCTTTACGAAGAGAATGAGCACTGACAAAACTCTGTATCAGTTTCCTAGACGACGGTACAGCCAATCAAAAATAGTAACTTTTTCGTTTTTCTAATAAACAATTGCAATTTTACAAAAACTATTTGACCGACAGCGCCCAATTTCCGCACACTTTTGAAGCACTTTAAAACTCACATTCTGGTAAAAGTTGAAAACAATTCAATAAATATTAAGAAAGTTATTAACAATTGAAAAATAAGCCATTTTTAATGTTTAATTTGCAATAACTTTTTTGTTTATAGACCGATTTGGACAAACAAAAACTCATTTTGAAGATATTTTCAAGACGTACAATTCATTTGTGGAACATTTTTCTTTAAATCCCTTAGATATTCCGTAAAATCCAAAAACATGGGGAAAAATCCTTTTTCGACCTATTTATTAAAAAAAAAAACAATATTCCAATCAAAATTTGTTGAGACACGAGATGAGACGTCATTTCTACTACCTTCCCCTATCTATTTCTGCAATCAGATCGCAGGCAGTATTTGAGTCATTTTTATCTCCCAAAAATCGCTTCGTTTCCTGGCCTATAAAGTATAAGAAGTTGCGAAATTGATCTAAATTATTCAGTTTAATATATGACGGTCAGTTCTGTACGGGGTGTTTGTTCGATAAAAAAGGGGTAAAGTTTAATCGTATCTTTAAATTTTTGCTCAGGAAAACATGGACTACACTCAACATACTGTTTTGAAAAAAAAGACTGGTTTTAATTCTAAAAATTACGAAAATTATTGAAATTGTTTCAAAGTATTTTTTTCATGAATTCCATAATTAACTCAAGTTGATGTTTTGGAGTCTCAAAAAATGAAGTAGTAAAAGAGGTGAATCACCCCAAAAACCATTTTTTCAGATCTCAAATTTTAATTGAGATATATTTACAAAACAAAGTGGAAATTACTTGTTAGTTGAAGTGAGGTTGTACCATGTTGTTTTAACCCCATAGATATCATCCCTTACTTTTTATGAGGGTTAATCTTGTAATGTGTTTAGATAATTTAATTCTGGACATTACGAAATTAAACCAAATTTGTTGATAATATTTTTTTTACGAATACAATAAGTAACTTAAGTTGACGTGTTTCGGGGTTTTCGAAGATAAACTAGTAAAAGAGGGTGAGCCACCCCCACATATGTTTGTTTAATATCTCCAATTTTAATTAAGATATCTCTACAAATCAAAATTACTTATTATATATTATCATTTTTAAAATTGTCAAATTTTAATTTAAATGAACGCTACAGATTTAGAAATTACTATTAGTGATAATTTACAGACATGAATGCTTAACCAATTAAATAAGTTTATATTTTCTTATTAATTAAAGGAAAAAAATTCAGTAAGCTCTGTAACGTTCATATCACCTAAATTATGGCAATTTTAAGAATAATTGTACATGTATGGAATGACATCCTTTGAGTAATATCCCCAAGGAAGTTAAATTGGAGTATTTTTACCCTCAAAGGTGAAAATACTATGAAACTTCATTTCACATAACAAGTAATTTCCAATTTGTTTCGTAAAATTATCTCAAGTAGAATTTGTGATATAAAAAAATTATTTGGGGGTAGCTCACCCTCTTTTACTAGTTTATTTTTAGAAACTCCGAAACACGACAAATTAAGTGACTTATGACTAAAAAAAAATAAAGGATTATATCCTTGGGGGTGAAAATACTATAGTTTATTATCATTTTCAATAACAAATAATTATCATTTTGTTTCGTAGATTTATCTTAATTGGAACTTAAGATATTAAAAAGTATTTGGGGATGACTTACCCTCTTTTAATAGTTTATTTTTTGAAACCCCGAAAGAGGTCAATTTGAGTTAATTATGGTATTCGTGAAAAAAATATTTTCAAACAATCTTACTAAATTTCGTAATTTTTAGAATTAAATTACATGCTCGAATATATCGTTTACCCTTTTAAAAAATATGGGGTGATATTCTTGGGGATGAAAATACCTTGGTTCAACATCATTTTACATAACAATAATTTCCATTTTGTTTTGTAAAGATATCCTAATTAGAACTTGAGATTTAAAAAAAAAGTATTTGGGGGTGGCGTACTCTCTTTTACTAGTTATTTTTATAAACCCATAAAAACCCATTAACTTAAGTTACTTATGGTATTCGTGAAAATAATATTTTCAAACAATTATATTAAATTTAGTATATTTTTAAAATTAAATTACGTGCGCGAATATATGGTTTACCCTTATAAAATATAAGAGATGATAGCCTTGGGGGTGAAAAAAACCATATTTTAACATTATTTCGAACAAGCAATTTTAATTTTATTGTGTAAGGATATCTCACTAAGAACCTGATATATTATCTCTGCAGATAAGAAAAAATACCTGTCTATTATTTTTGTATCCTCCACAACATATTGAAGTTTCATTAAAATCGGAGCCAGACACTTCAGGTACCTTCCTTGTAAGACTCATGGTAAACCAGTGACCACCAGCAAAAAACCGAAAACTACAACACGTTCACTGAAACGCTGCGTGAAAATACTCCAATTTTGAGAAAAGTAAAACTAATGATTAATCAGCATTGATTCTGTGAAGCCTTTTTTGGCTCGAAGGTGTAAGGCACATCTAACTAAGAAGCAATTAAAAATATAACAAGAAAACTTGTTTTATTTTACAACAGATCTAAATATAATTAGGCAAACTAGTTTCTCTTTAAGTGGTATTGACTGTTTTCATAATGATTACATGTTAAATACTAGTCGCTGAAGTGGCAGCGTAGCTACTGTTTGTATAATCTTATTTAGTGTTTATTTAAAAAATTAAAGATCGTAGTATAGACATAAAACCTCTTGCAACAATGCATTTTAAATATCGTCTAAAATTGTTTAGAAAAAATGTATGTAATATTTTTTATAAACAGTTTTCAACCATTTATTTTTACTTTTTCAGGTTAGCCAATAAGCGCTATATTTTCCCAACCTTTTTATCTGACTGAGAAGAAAATAGAGGTACACAATGCTTAAGTATTGATAAAGGATTTTTGACATAGTTTTAACGCTTTTTATATTAAATATATGGGGTGGTTTAGAGTAGTTATTTTCTGACCAATAAAAATAACTAATTTTGTTAATGTATTGCAGCACTACCACAAACCAAAAGACTGCTACATAGACTGGAACTATTGTTTGATATATGTTTCGAAGACAGAGAAATTTTAAGTACTAACAAATAAAAAAGGAGACCAAGAAGATTTGGAATCGATCGAGCAGGGAGGCTTCTAGGAAAAATACAACACTGTAAGACTTTTACAGATGCTAAGAATAATGATAGAGCCACAAAACATAAAATAGAATTATGGATGGCTATAGAAAAGCTTGTGACACGGGGGAAGTTTGGGCTGTGATCAAAGCGTTACGGAATGCTCCAATAGACAGTCGCTCCATCAACATTATTGAAAAAATATCCCAATGGCCATATCTAATTTTGTTAGTGTATTGCAGCAGTATCATACACAATACAACACTGCTACACAAGCTGCAGATATTGTTTAATCTATGTTTTGAAGAGAGAGAAATTTCAAGTATTAATATATAAAAAAGGAGAGCAAGAAGATCTGGAAAACTACCGACCAATTAGTCTTCTAACGCAGCTATACAAAATATTTTCGAAAACTTATCGAGCAGGAAGGCTTCAAGGAAAAGTACAGACTTGTAAGACACTTACTGATGGTGAGAATAATAAAAGAGCCACAGAACATAAAATAGAACTATGGATAGCTATAGAAAAGCCTTTGACTGGGTGGAAGTTTAGGCTGTGATCAAAGCCTTAGGTAATACTGGAATAAACAGTCACTACATCAACGTTATTGAAAAAATATACAAGCAAGCTATAGTGTAAATCCAAATATACGAAAAATCAGAAAAAATTAAGATAGAGAGAGGCGTGAGACAGGGTGACAGTTTATCTCCCAAACTGTTTACGACGATATTGTGGTCTTCGAAAAGTCAAAGGAGGAACTAACGACCCTAATACAAAATATAAGGCAAGTGTCTGAAAAGGTCGGTCTGGAAATTGATAAGAATAAAACACGATATATGACAAATCAAAAAAACGACATAGGATCAATAATTTTAGACGGTGAAGCAATAAACAGAATAGACGACTACAAATATTTAGGGCAAAAGATCACGATAGGAAAGGCAAATCAACAAATGGAAATAGATAAGAGAATACGACTAACATTAAAACTAAAACGTGACCTATATTATCGATGTAGATTAGCAATGACTACCTATGGTACCGAAACATGGGTACTACCAAGGCCATTATCGAAAAGTTGAAGCTTAACCACAAAGCTATTGAAAGGACAATCCTAAGAGTGGCACTAAAAGATCACAAAACTAATAAGTTGTTGAAAAAAATAACACGAAGTTCGGACGTTTTAGAAAAAGCTGCCACGCTTAAACGACAGTGGGTTGGACACGTATCAAGGACCATAGACGGATGGAGGAGCAAAATGATCAGATGAAGACCAGCGAATTGCTGGTTGAGTGGTACAAAACAAGTAAAAGTGGAGGACGTATAGAGAGGCCTATATCCATAGGATAGATAGTGGCTAACACAAGAAGAAGAAGATTTCAGCACTGGCTACTCTAAATATCATGCCTTTCAGCATATATTTAACAAGAATACCTCCTTCACTATTATGAAATGGAAGCTGTTTATATCATAGTCGATATTTCTGATTTCTATAATATGTTGTAGTACATCAAAAAACATTATACACTTGTTTTTTCTTATTTCCTAATTCGTCCATTTAAGGGAGTATAACCATCGTTAAAAATTCGCTCAAAAAAAAACAACAAAATAATATCTCAAAAACTAATCTTCTTTTTAATGAAAAATACGCAGTCGCCACTGTACTTTTTACCCATTAGTTTTATCTTTTCGAATGTTAATTAATTCACTTGATCATAAATCTGGGGTTTCATTGAACAAAGTCTGTGAGGCTGACATACAGGATCAATTTTCCTGTATTTGTGGACGTTTCACCTTTAGACAATCATCCTCAGACATATGCAGCTAGATCCCCTGTGTACACACTATGCAAGATATTTGTATTTTATTTTTATAAATAGAGAAGAACGAGCCAGAACCACGATAAGGATATGAAGATTTATATGGGTAAAAGTTACACTAATGACTGTGCCTCTTTATGACAAGTGATTTAGCTTTTGATTCATTAAAATAGAATTAATAATTTTCGAGATATTACAAAAAATGCATTTTTAGGGGAAATTTTACCCCTTTGAATCCGCGAATTAGCCTATAGGATAAAATAGGTGTACAGTACTGTAAATATTAAAAAAAAATTGTCAATTTTTTATTTCTTCTGTCCAAGTGACGTTTCGCCCTTTATTCAAGGCATTTCCAAAATTCTTTCTAAAGGGCGAAACGTCAATCGTTTTGTGTTTTTATTAAATATAGAACCTAAACCCAAGAAAAGACAAAATAAAGAAAAATGATATAATCTATGTCGGATACTGCCACGGGTGTGATGTGTAATCGAAGGTTTTCGGGAATCCCGTGTATGTGCTGAGTCCCTCTCAGGACTGTAAGGCAGCTGACGTTTCGGTGAAATCTCATTCAACATTTTCAAAGCTCATTGTATGGCGTTTACGAGCGAACTGACGCCTGCGACTCCGGTGCTGTCGGTACCGTGTGCGCGTCGGACGCGTTCGTTTTCCGAATGGTTCCGGCCCATCCGGTTGCGAGACCTGCCGCGCGTCATCGGCCCTGTTGCCAGTGTTTGTGGTTGCGTTGCCGAGTTGTAATCTGTTTCGTTATTAAGTGGTACTGGTTGATGTTTTGTAAGCAGATTTTTCCAAGAATTAGGCCCCCCTTTGGCTATCATCTCTGCTATTTAAGTTGTTGGGCCTCTTTGCAATTTCAATGGCTTCCCTTATAACTCTTGTGGACAGGTTTTCACATCTCGACAGCATTTTTGTTCCCGAAAAATTTATCTTATGTCTTGTGTTTAACCAGTTTTCGAGATATTAAAGAAAATGGATTTTTATGGGAACCTGAAGAGGGCGATTTTAACCCTTTAAATCGGCGATTTAGCATTTAGGATAAAATAATCGTAGGTGTATAAAATAACAAAAAATCAGAAAAATCGGCGACGTACACCTCGAGTACTTTGCTTGTAAGTATTTTTTTGTACCTCGTATATTCAGATATTTTTGAGATAAGGCATTCTCAAACATGTCATTTTCCCATTTAACAAGATTTAGTACGACAATATTTTAGTGTTTCTATCTCAGTTTCTTATTTTTGACAGAAAAATAAGTCGCTGCAAGTACGCGACAAAATGTTTGATTGATTAAATATAAGTATGGCAATTTTGGAATAGTGATTTTAAACATTATCAGCAATTTTGTTTTGATTGACTGAGTGGCGACGCTGAAATTTTGATTTTAAATTGGCGCTTTACAACCTTTCAATGTTTGGAATCCAACTTTCTATACCTGTTTGAATCGCGCCCCCTTTTAAAGGTTTTTTGGAGTTGTAACTAAATTTATTTTATTTATCTTTTCTTTGGTATTGATAAACCATTCCAAGTTCAATATATCCCTGCAAAATTTGTTACACGACACCACCCTAAGAAGCAGGGGGGGGGGGGGGTGCGTTCCTTATATTCAGAATCGCTGCTTTAAGTATAATATTTTAATCGATATTTCTTATTATAAATTAAAAAAAAACAATTTGTTAAACATGGTAAACAATTCCTTTTGTAATTCAATGTTTGGCATGACGTGTTTAGTTCCAAACCACTGACTTTTAAAATACACATAACGATCTTTAAAGTGTACGTTTCAAAAGCCGTTACTCCAATTTCTAGTATTTGACTTCGCGCAAGGTTATTGACTATTTAACAATTGGAAATACTTTTTTTAAAATTCACATTACAAATTAACATTGTCAATATTTTCCATCAATGATAAATGTTTCCACAGATCGCTAATAATTTAAAGATTAAAAAGTCTTAGACCTGAGAATGATTACCTTGACGATTTTTGGGTGCTTCGATTAACATAATTTATTTGGGAATTGATTATTTTTACTTAAAATAATCACTTTGTTGTTAAGTCGCGATAATTAGTATTGTTAAAAATCGACGAAATTATCAAAAAACCGGTCCCCTTGCTAATTTAGAAACAAGCTTTATATATATATATATATATATATATATATATATATATATATATATATATATATATATATGTTCAAGCTAATGTGAATAATTATATATACATAATCACTAGACATTATGCATAATGACCAAACGGTGTAGATAATGTGATAAACTAATCACTTGAGCTAGACATGATTCATAATAAATATTTGAGATTGGCGGAAGGTATAAATATTAAATGAAAGGAGTGAGACAGGACTACACAGTCATCATCATAATAAATATTTGAGATTGGCGAAAGTAATAAATATTAAATGAAATGAGTGAGACAGGACTACACAGTCATCAGATTGCCGCCCGCCCGTCCCTCTCCCTTTCTACTGTTCATAGTTCCGGTAAGAAATGAAGGTAATCCTATTATTTACTATGTTCACTTAGACGGAATCTTTCAATTGATTCCTAATTGTCATATCAGCATCGGACAGGATATAGCAAAGATGATTTGTACTTGGCTAGATTCTAACCAGACCACGAAATGGTCTGAAGGATTACGTTTTCTTCCACAAGACACTTGGAACTTTCAACAGAAGAAGAACTAGAAACATTAATTAATCAACAGGAAAATCAGGTTGATGAGGAGAGGAAGCTTGAAACTGATGTTAATGGAGAGAAGATAATTGACATGGAAGGTAATGAGAAGCAGGAAATTGACGTTGGTAAATAGAAAAACAAAGAAACTACGACTTTGAACACTGATATACGCAACAAAAAATTACTGAAAATGAACAAGATGACAAAATAAAGATCCTTAATATCGACACCA